>JAYDZE010564060.1:0-12418 GCA_034509125.1 Monilaria moniliformis | reverse complement strand
TAAAATAATTAATTCACAGTTGAAGAAAAAAATGAAGCAAATAAAATGTCTGTGCATCGCACAGGTGGAACACTAGTATAAATAAAGGGGGAGTCCAAATGTTGCCTCTCTTTCTGCCCCATTTTTTAGGGAAAAGTACTATTTTATTAAGCACACATGTATGGGCAATAGAAAAGACCTTCCACAAAGATCGGAGGTTCATCCCAAACATACGTATTAGGAAAATCCGTAAAAAGTCTAGCTATATGGTGAGCTAGAACACTAGACTCTCGGCAAATGTAACTGACTTTGATCCGAACACACAAAGCAAGCAACTCGCGGCAGCTCGTAACGATAGCCCCAAACTCAGAGCTATCTCTTTCTTTTCCTTGCACAGTTTCCTGCATTTTTCTTCTATTTTAGAATCGTTAATTAGGATAGATTATTCCTATCAAAGTTTATTGTTCTCTAAGTATTTAGTTTAAAAATTTAAAGTAATAATTGATTATTATATATTAGGTAGGTTATTTCATAATTACTATTTATACTTTTTTGATTTAATTAATACTTTGCTTATATATACATTCATTAGCGTTGATAACATTGTAATTAACGTTATACTTTGATATTAACTATGAAGTATGAATAGTATGTAGCCTTAGTTTTTCTCCTAAGTTCAAATAATCACTTTGTCACACTGAGTTTACTATTGGATTATTTGAACAAGAGCCAAGACCTAAGCAGAGTTGCTGGGCGGGCCGGGCCGACTCGCTGCAATCCAGATCCGTCGGGCCCCAAAGAATTTCTATCGGGCCAAAAAATTTGCATGAGGGCCATTGGCCCAAAAGTCTAAATGAAATTATATATACGAATTAAATCAATCCTAACCCAAAAAACACATGGGACATCCTATAACTTTGCATTCTTGTGAATTCCGGGTTTCGGGTTTAGGATTCAGGCCGTTGTCAAACACGAGTGGTGATAGAGAGAGACATATCGACCAAAAAGGCATTCTTGAACACGAGGCATAACAGAGAGTGGTGTGTAGCTCAACCTAAAAGACATTGTTGAACACGAGTCAAAACAACATAGAGCTGGACCAAGAAGGCATTGGCGAACACAAGCGATGATAGAGAGATGCATAGCTCGACCAAGAAGGCGTTGTCGTGTAGTATGTTAGGTATAGGATGGAGGGTCATGGGGAGGGCCCCATTGAGGAATGGAGAGCAGAAATTAAAGAAGGCATAGCCCACAACTGCAACACTACTTAAAAACAATTGAGATAGGTCTATCAAGATAAGAGGTCCACAACAATTATTATTATGTACAACAAGCACTTCTACCCATCTGACTAAGAGTGCGAGCCCAAAAATCTCCGAAGACAGAGAGAGAGAGAAACAGAGATATCAAGAGAAAGGGGGAGAGAGAGAGAGAGAGTGGTCCCTTAATCCCCAAACCCCAAATCCCAAAAAATACCCTTACTCAATATTTCACACTATTTTTCATACCAAATTTCCATCTTAAACTGATCAAGTGCAAAATAATTAAGCAGACAGCTCTTAATTACAACTGCTGCTGCCACTTTGTTTTTCTACAACATATTCTTGGATTCTTGTCTATTTTCCTATAATCTTGGACCCTTGTTTAGTTCAAATATTATTCTGAGAAATCACCTGCCCAAATTCTAGGAAGAGTTGGGCATCTGATGTGCTCATGGAGGGGCAGTTGATCAAGTGTGGAGTCTTGAGATTTGCATACTCGTCGACGTAGCACTCGCCCTTGCCAGACGGTAGAGCCACCGGCTGCGTCAGTTTAGCATCTGGAGGAGGCACTAGGGTCCCGAGCACACGAACCACTTCATGCATCGTTGGCCTATCCGAGGGCTGTCGCTTCGTGCACAACAGAGCAAGCTGAAAAACCTTCTTGATATCCCCGAGATCCGAGCATGTCTCCGAGATCTCCGGGTCCACAGTTTCCATCACTGAGTTGTTTGCTGCCTTCCCGAGAATCTGATCACAAAATCATAGTCCTTCAAGAAATGAAATCCTTAATTTCTATTGTTAAAAGGCAGAAAAACTGACCAGTTGGTGGAGATTGGACTCGTTGTCGACAGCTTTCCATCCTGTGAGCAGCTCAAGGAGCACGATCCCGTAGCTATAGACATCAGACTTCTCCGTGAGACGGTTGGTCCGAGCATATTCGGGATCGATGTAGCCAATAGTCCCCATCAAAAACGTCGAAGTGTGAGTCTTGGATGTGCATAGCCTCTTGGCAATGCCAAAATCGGTGAGATGAGCTTCGTAGTCCTTGTCGAGTAAAATGTTGGATGACTTCACGTCCCTGTGGATGATCCGAGGGCTACAATCATGGTGAAGATACGCAAGCCCCTGTGCAGCGCCTAGTGCTATGCGGAGACGAGTGTTCCACTCGAGCTTCTTCTTCTTTGTAGTTCCTGCAGGATAGCATTTTTTCATCAAGATTCAACGCATCTAAGTATAGATCGTGATCCAGTGCAACAGAGCTTTACCATGGAGGACGTCCCAGAGGCTTCCGTTTTCCATGTAGTCGTAGAACAGAAGGTATCCGGAAGGGGAGAGCGAGTATCCTTGCAGACTAACGAGATTCCGATGCTTGATGCTCCCCACCGTGTTCAGCTCAGTCTCAAATTCTTTCAGACACTGTGGGTAGTGAGAGTAGAGTTTCTTGACAGCTACAGGCCGGCAGTTCTTGAGGACACATTTGTACACTGTGCTTGACGCTCCATAGCCAATAACGTATTTCTCGCTCAAATTCTCTGTCATCCTCATTATGTCTTCGTACACGTGAAGAGCCATGTTCATGTGAAGGATGACGAGCTTTGGAGACGAGTAGTTAACTGTACACGAGATGAATCTATCCATGAGAATATATTTCTAGTTATACCAAATACATGATGATAGGTAAACACAAGATGGCGAACCTGGTTTGTCGAGAGGCCCAACTGTGAATGTCTTCGGATGGTGGGGACGACAGGCTGCAATCAAGATCATGAGAAGAATCACCATGGCACCAAGGGCTATTCCGAGTATAGCTGCTTTAGAAATCGAGACTGCAAAGCAAAATGTGATGCTAATATTAGGCCAGTAGTTATAGCACCATAAGGTGTTGGAACATCATTTTCTTGGGATCTCACAATCTCACCTCGCTCAGTGGGACGAGGCGTACGACAGTTTGAGCTGAGCCAATAGCCACAAAGTCCCGGATTGCCTACAAAGCTGAAAGAGGAAACAGCCAAGGAGTAGAGTTAATAGCTGTTTTAGGGTTTAGGGTTTAAGGCGCTAAAGAGGAATATCCGACCTCTCGGGTGGAAACCTTGAGAAGTTTTTTGCTGTGGGAATAAAGCCAACAAGATTGTTGTATGACACGTTCCTGTAACAACGAGAGTGTCAGACCCCAAAACTGCATTACATGTTTAACAAGTTAGACATAGTTTTGATAGTGAACCTACAGCACGGTAAGACTGAGGCAGCTGGCAAGCGACATCACATCACCAGATATATTGTTGTATTCCAGCTTGCTACGTACAATTTGCAATTACATGGGTTAAAAAGGACTCTTTAAAAAATGGATAACAATGACAGATGACACGCAAACACACACACACGGCTCTTACAGCATGAAGAGATTTTGAAGCTGGCTAAGCTCCTCGGGAATTTGACCTGAGAGGTGATTATTTGAAAGATCTCTACACAAAAGAAGGAACAAGATTTAACGTATTGCAACTTGGAGAGATAAATATAAATTATTTAGACTGTTTGAGCATATAAATTACTTCCTTACATCTCCATAACGCTTCTCAAATTACCAAACTCAGCCGGTATGTTGCCCGTCAAAGCATTCTTGCTTAAATTACTGCAAAAGGCAAATAATGTCAAATTTAAAGATGTCTTGCAACTTCAAACCAGAATATTGACGACTCACAGTTTCAAGAGATGTTCCAAGTCGCCAAGAGAGGAGGGCATATCACCGCTGATCCTATTATTTGAGAGGTCTCTGCCCCAACCAATCAAGAAATGAGAGGCAATACATAAGGACCTTATTTGTTCAATGAGTAAGGTGCACTTACAGCGTGTCCAGATTGCCAATACGAGACAGCTCAATGGGAATGGGGCCTCTAAGATCGTTGGAGGATAGGTTCCTATCCAATGAAAGTAAAGAGTGAAATTCAGAAAAATTTACAACTACACAAATGAAATGATCAAATTCAGCTGAACAACAAGATGATGAAATCGGAGTAAATAGGAGAAACTCACAAATACGTCATGCTTTCGAGCTTTTGAAACGCCAAGGGAACAGTTCCGTTCAATTTGTTTCCATGCACGTTGCTGTGATCAAATCAGAATGTAAAATTTCCAACCTACAGATGCAAGGAATGTTTTTAATGCAAGAATACTGGGATTTAAGAAGAGATTCTCACAGATTATTAAGGTTGGTACAAGAGCTGAGATTATCTGGTATCGGCCCCTCCAAGTGGTTGTTAGCTATATTTCTGCAAGTACAAGCTGAAATACGTGACTCTGCAGATCGATAAAGATCAGTCTAAGATGACTGTTTGAATGAAGAACTTACAGGTCAAATAGATCTGTGAGCTTCCCAAGTTCTGGCGGAATATGCCCTGTGAGCTGATTATCGTTCAATTCCCTTAACAAAAGAAAAAATGTATCAGAACCGGTGATTGGCAAATCGTGGAACTCAGAGAGAAGCTTTATTGTATCATGAGTAGTTAATATTCATACAGATAGTGAAGCTTTGTCATATTTCCAAGCTCAGGGGGAATTGATCCAGTCAGCTTGTTAGCGTGAAGATACCTGTTCAAGATGATGAGTAAATGCACAAAACATTACATAATGTCATCTAAACTGATTGAACGCCATAGTAAGAAGACTTAAGTTACTTACAATTTCTCAGTGTATGTTAAATTTCCAAGAATTGGCGGTATCGTTCCATTCAACATGTTAAAACTTAGGTCTCTGAAAAAATATATATTTAATTCAAATGTGAGGAAAAACAAGTAATGGGTGGAAATGAGAACGAAAGGTACTTACAGCACTGCTAATGCTTGCATTAGGCCAATAACTGATGGAATCTGCCCAGAGAAATGGTTATTCTGCAAGGACCTAAAAATAAAAGAATTTATTTGGCATCAAATATTTTAAATGCAACATAAAATAGCCGCCACAAAACCTAACAAAAAGGGAAAAACATACAAGGTAGCAACTTGAAGAAATCCAATATTGAATGGAATGTCGCCCGTGAAATTGTTGTACGACAAGTCCCTAGCATCAACACACAATCCTTAACTTCACCACTTCAACCATGTTTCATAATCAAATAAGCTGCCAGTCAGATACATACAAAACCTGGAACGAAGTGCAGTTGCCGATGTTTTCAGGAATCGGACCACTCAAGCTATTATTTCTAACATCACTGGCACATTAAAAATACACACTGCTCAGAAAGTGTACAAAATGCAAGTGTTCAAAGAGGTTTAAGTGATTTGGCAAGGACAACGAACTTACAAATACCACAATCCGGTTAGCTGGCACATATCTGGAGAGAGTGAACCTTGGAGGTTGTTGCCTCTCAGTCCCCTAAACCGAAATCAAAAAAAGGAAATAAAACGATAATTCTTGATCTAAATTGGAACAACAAAAGCCAATTTAAAGGGCATTTAACTCACAGGTATTGAAGAACTTCATTCCAGTATAACAATCTTGGTATTTCTCCACTCAACCTATTCTGAGCCAAATCCCTAGAGCGTGAAAGAAAGCAGTTCATCATAAATCTATCGCTCTCATAGTAAAAAAAAGAGTCGGATATCAAATTAATGGCACTCACAGAATTTTCAAATTAGGAATCTGTGAGAGTGTTGAAGGGATTGGACCAATTAGCTGATTATTTTTCAGAATCCTGGCATATATAACAAGTGAAGAACACATTAGTAAGAAAATAAATTAGTTAAAGTAAAAGTGAGTATCGAATAATTGCAATTCGATTCGACTTACAAAGTCTCTAGTTGCTTCAGCTTTGAAATTGAGAAGGGAATATCCCCAAAGAGCTCATTGAATGATAGGTCCCTGACAGCAATGCAATCAAGATCATCATAAAACTCATTTTTCCAAAGCATTTCAAAAATGGGTGAAAATATGAACTCACAAGCTCTGTAAAGCAGAGCAGTCCCCAATCTCATCTGGGATTTGACCGGAGAGCCGATTCCCCCTCAAATCACTAGTTTGAGATGCAAAAACATAGAATTAGATTGCTAGAAACTTACAATTTATGCAAAGTGGAAAACAAAAAAAGGGTAATTTACATTGAAGCCAGGCTCTTTAGCTGCCCTATAGCAGGTGAAATTTCTCCATCAAGATTCAAGCCTGAAAGATTTCTGCATCACATATTTGTAAGTTAAGCTCTTTATGGAAATTAACAAATCACTGGAACAAATAGCAAGAATGATAAACTGAAATCCAAAATATTAATACAACAAAGAATTGGCAAAGAATGAAATTGAAATATGAAAATATATATATAAAAAAAATTAGAAACTTACAGTGAAACCACATTGAAGGCGACACTATCACAACCAATTCCTCTCCAAACACAATAGTCTGAAGATGGAGTGTCAGTCCAGTCATACAGCACATTATCAACATCTCTGAATGACTTCTTTATCTCCAGCAAAACAATACCTTATCCACAAAATTCAAAAAAAAATAACCAAAAATATCAAATAGGTAAAAGAATGTCATTCTCTGGTTCAACATCAAAATAAAATAAATCAAAAAACTCACACACATTTGAAGGTTATTGATGGGACAGAAATTTGTTAACTCATAAGCTTATAAAGACAAAAAAATACAAGGTTTAAGGTGAGACTATTACGTGATTATGCAATAAGGCCAAACAATGCCGAACTTTCTTGCGAAAAGTTACAGTAATTAAATGATTAAAATACTAGACTCCAATTCCATGCTCTAAAATAAGCCAAGAATGATGACACAAGTTCTAAAAAAGGCCAACCAACACTCACCATCACCATCACACTCCACAGAAGCAAAGCTCAACAACACCGCCACAAATCCAAGAACAAATCTTTTGCAAGAACTAGCCATAGCCCACTTCTCATAGATAGAATTACAGTCTATCTCGACTTCTAAGATGAGATTTTTTTTACACCTATATCAGAAAGTGACAAATGGGGATGCCGGAGAAGAAGATTATTAATATCATAAGTGATAAGCTAGAAGAGAAAGTGCACCACTAGGAAAAAAGATGGATTCTTGCATTCACCGACATGAATGACAGTGAGAGAGTAAAGGAGGAAGATGATGAACAGGAATATAATTACAAATGCTCTAAAGATTGTTGAAAAATGTGCAATGGAAAGAAAGAGCAGGCTCTGGCTTTTGTAATGTTCAATCACATCCTATTGCCAGAGAGCCCTGCAGAGAGAGAGAGAGAGATGTATGAGTCTATATGTAAGAGAGTGTGAGAGAGAGATAAATAGTGCAGCTATATTGCATGTAAGTAAATGTGGAGAGAGAAAGAGCGAGTGAAAGATGCGAATGTGGAATTAGGAAAGAGGAATCGTGAATTATTTTTGAAGAGGGAAAAGGTTAAAAAACCATCTGCCAAGTTTCTGGTACTAGACCTGCTGCAACAAACAATACATTACAGCTCTCACTGGACACTTCTTTCTCATCAATACTCCCTCTCTCTCTCTCTCTCTCTCTTCTCTCTCTACATGTACGTACAATTAAGCAAAAATCTAAATCAATAACACTTCTTTCTCATGAATACTCCCACAACACAGAATTAAAAATCTTTCTGAAAACCCCTCTCTCAACTCAGCTTTCACTGTATCATACAAACCAGACCACTCTCTCTTTCTATATCTATATCTATATATGTCGCAAAAATCAAATCTTTTCTAATTTCTTTTAATTTCATGAGCCTTTCGAAATCCATAACAAGTCGCTATCTGTGCAGAGAGGAGAGCCGAAGCTAGCAAAGCTTTCATCCTTACTTCAGTTGACAATTAACGCTTTTTATTCTCTTTAAACCATTTTTTCTATATGTGTGAAAAGTTTATATCAATGTACATACAGCTAGGCAGCTCCTAATAATTTCAGTCCTTTTACTTCTCCATTTTGTCCATTTCCCATAAATATTTCTTGGTAAAAATTGAGTGAGTGAATTTTGTTTGCTTTTCTTGTTATGTTGCTGCAATCTTTTTCACCTCATAGCCCTTTGCTTCATATTCTAACTGCAGTTTTTGGTCAATTCAATTAAAACTCCCATGCCTTGAATTTGGATATTTCTATCTAATTAGAGTCGTTACTCGATAATATATTCTTCACTATAATTGGCTATTTTATCTGCAATTATAAAAATATTGTATGTCCAAGGATAAAACAAAAAGATAATGAAAATTTACAATTTTACGTAGACATGTCAATCCAAAGTAGATCGATTAAAAAAAACAATTATAGTCCCATGCTTTCTTAGGTTTATAGTAAGATTTTATTTCAGTAGCATGTAGAATGCATTTTGATCCTAAAAATTAATTGTTTAGGAAAATTATGTGTCAAATTTTTATTTCTCACTTAATTACTTATTAGTTATGTAATCAGATAATAAAATTATATTTATTTATTTTTGCATTTTATACGGTATCAAATGTTCTTTTGATTGAAAAAAAAAACAATTTAAATTTGTTACAATAATATAGTGATCAAATGAATTTATACATACTAAAATTTCTCGTAAATTTTCTGATTCGATAGGCTAGCCCAAAATATCTACATTTCGGTTATAGTCGAAAATGTTGAACTCGAACATTATTTAGTTCGACTAAAAAATAGCCTGAATCTCATAAAATTACCTCCGAATCAGTGGCGTATGTAGGGGGCGGAGGGGGCGGCCGACCCCCCGACGGGCAATTCCCCTTACCCCCACCGAAAACTGTCATAGTCGCCGCCGGCCCGCTCCGAAGAAGAAGATGGCTGAAAATTTTAACTTAATGCAAGTAATTCTGCCCCCTTCATTTTCCACTTCTGGATCCGCCACTGCTCCGAATATGCCAATTTTTTTTTTAATATGTTCCCAAATGTAAATTTACTAACTTCAAATAGTATGTGGCTTCCTATTTTAATTTACCTAAGTTCTGCAAACAGTGTGTTGATGAGTAAAACAAGTATCAAATTGACCACTGTTTTATTAATAGAAAATTTTGGAATTAAGAATTATAGTCAAGAATATTGATAGGAATAGAAGCCTGCCATGCCACTCTGAAAAATTACTGTGCTTTGGCATATAAACAAATAAAATAATTTGAAATAAGTTTCAGAAATTTGCAGTGGCGTCCCTGAGGTTTGATGCCTTTGCAAAAATTCCACTCTAGTTTTAATATCAGCAAAAGTGGCCCGCTTCTCGCAAAATGTTGTAACCAAAATCCCATCTATTGTTCCTCGTCTTGAAAATAATTAAATATTAAGAATATATATTAATTAATTTAAAAACTAAAAATACAAAAATTAATAAGTTTAGTCCA
Source organism: Monilaria moniliformis (assembly GCA_034509125.1). Classification (NCBI taxonomy): domain Eukaryota; kingdom Viridiplantae; phylum Streptophyta; class Magnoliopsida; order Caryophyllales; family Aizoaceae; genus Monilaria; species Monilaria moniliformis. Next base: position 2,847 of record JAYDZE010564060.1, on the reverse strand, counting down.
CTGATTTGAGTTACATTTTCAATGAAACGGATAGGACTAATTATTTTAAATAAAATCGATTCAGATTTTTAATTTGTTAAATTAAATCAAACAAACATTACAAAATAAATATTCTCTTAATTAGTAAACATAGTCTTTTTTTTTTTATTTTGGTCTGTCCGACGAAATCAGTCTCATTCTATTTTTTGAAAAATTTCACACAACACAATACCTCTAAACATCAACATATTACAACTTATACTATTATGATTCACAATTTTTTACTCTCTTAAACCACTTTTTCTCGTTCTCTCTTTTACTTTGCCAACCAATTTTTCTATCTCCAACCATTTTTTATTCACGTTTCTCTTACTTTAGTAGTTGCGCATTAAAACATGTGTCGTCCACCAGCAAAACTATTTTTAGTGGACAAATGAAGTATTTACTTGAATTATCTCGATAGAATGTATAAGAATCATAATAATAAATTGAATACAAGAATATATGGGTTGTACTTTAATTTCCCAGTTTATGTTATCTTCTGTTATTAATACTTACATATTTAGAGATAGTAATAATAATTTCAGAACATGCGTACGGTATAGATAATTTAGGAAATATCTAGTGCAATTATTTGATCACGCAGTAAAAATAATGGAACTTTTAAAACTGCCCACATATTTGAATTTAAATGAAAAAGTATGTAAGTGTAATATTAGGAAAGCCTAGATGAATTTATAACTATATATTATGGGCTCGTTCGCCATGGAGTATTAGGGTGTATACTATATTTATAACATCTGTATGAAACATACGATTATTTATAAATAAAGGCCGCACATATTATATTGATTTGTGGGATTCTGCATACCCCTCAGGTGATATAATTAATATAAATTATAATTATTACATCCCACCAAACAAAGAGTTTCATATCAAAGAAATTTTAGTATATCCTACCAAGCATGATGTTGATATATTATATAAGTAAAAATATTACAGTTAAATCTGTCACACCTCATCACATGCTGCGTACCGAACGATGCAATTTAAGGATATATTTTTTAATCCAACATGTTATTTTGACTATACTATTTTATGGAGAGACAATAGATATATATATTAAGAAGTCTCTATATTAATTCCCATATCATTTTGTGCACCTGTGCTATTCTACCACAGTTCACATTTTTTTGGAAGCATTAAAATAGAGTAATAAATCATGGTACGTTTTATTCATGTATCACTAATAAATGCATAAAATATTTTATATTTATGCATTGAGGGACTATAGTAAATTGAAATAAATTCTTTTTGGATGTTCTATCATATATGGAAATGTACTTGCACAATTCATGAATTTATTCATCACTTATAAGTCACGAAAGCTCTACATGTTTGTCAAATTTAATTTATTTTATTGTTCAAAATGTTGGCATTATATGCTAAATCACAAATGTCTTATATTATTTTCCTAGCAATACCTAGAGTTAAAAGTATAATTTTTTATTTATTTATAAATACAAAAAACAAATCTCTTATTAAGGAAGAAATTATCAATCGATTCGCTTTTCTAATCCATAAAATATATAGAATAGTGGAATTATCTTCAAAACAAACACTCAAACTTATAAAATATTGGTCACGTGTTTTCTATTAATTACAATATTAATAATTAATTATTGCATTGGAAATTATGGAAAAAAAAAAACATAAATAGCAGGGATTAAATATGACATTAATTTGTATATATAGAAAATTTTCATTTTACACGTGCAAAATATGAATGGTCTACAGTCTTAAATAATGGCGGATACACATATATACAATAAGGAGTTTAAGCTCCTACCAATCTAAAAAAAATATTATATTTATTTATATAACATTGTCGGATTTTCGGTATTTTGTATAAATCATTATACAAAAGCCCATATCATCACAATGAAACATATGAAAATAATTGTTTCAAAATTTCAAATTCAAATACATAACCCCTAAAATGTATAGGATTTGATGCCATATAGTATTGACTGTGGTATACTGACCCAATATTTATTGTCTTTAATTATCTCTTGAAGCCCAATGTAAATAGTAAAAATAATGAAATAATCTAAACTGTATTATATAAAAGACTAAACCAAAAGCAAAGAGTTGCAAATATACCTAATATAAGTATCACAACACGTAGTTTGCTTTAGGCTATCTACTATTATTGCTATTTATTATAAGTATCTCCATAATTATAAAAAATGTGTTTAATTACCATATGATTATGTTTTTTTTTTCATTCATTTTTAAAAGATGATCAATAATAGTTTCTCATTTACCCCTATGGTGACTCGAACCACCGACCTATTAGTTCGAGAAAAAACGTCTCACCTACTAAGTTGCGCTTCATCGTCTTACCATATGATTATGTTGAACACGAGCCAACCTCCATCTAATATATCACATTCTCCGTAGCACAAAATAGTGCACATATTGTTATTTTGATGTATTTTTCAAATTAGTGCACGTTTTTGTCATTTTTTCGACACAATTTCCTTATCATTTATCGACACTTTCTCTATTTATTTTACAATTTTACTACACATGACCCACCGTTTTTCCGTTTACACCATACTTACCTAATAAAATAGGGGTTCTTCTCAGCTCGCACTAAAATCTACCCAATATATTATTCGATATTTACTTCAGGAGGTAATTAATGTATCATCCATAAAATATATAAATATTAATTACCTCGACAACTAAAACCAATCAATCAAAATAATAAGGCTGAGTTTGGTAAGCTAGATGAGATTAGACGAGATAGATTAAGTAGGATGGGCTTTAAGATAAAAGTTACTGTATCAACAAGATAAGGAT
>JAYDZE010564049.1:0-12418 GCA_034509125.1 Monilaria moniliformis | reverse complement strand
TATATAGGTTAAATTAATGATATAATTCTACACATATAATGATATAATTCTACACATATAATGATATCTGCATTGTGAGATTTTTTCGTAAATCATGGATTTTAAGGAGATCCCATGATTTTCAGATTTTTTCTAAAATCGTGGGATTTTTTTGTACAATTATGCCATTGAATGATGTTTATATAAAACAATAATGATATGTTTTTTTCTATAATCTAGTCCGTCCAATTCCAGATCCTAGGGTGTATATTAGTTCTTAGTTATGCATCTAAGAGTGTTCTCATTTTAAGACATCCCTATATATATATATACACACACACTATGGTTGACAAAAAAAGAAGTCAACACAGAACAAATTAAAGAAACGCTGAAAAATGGACACTTGAATCCTCTCAAGAGTTGTGGTCCTTGTGGATATCTTGTTTTTCTAGTTGGAAGGGAGATTAATTAGAAGAGAGATCAAATCTAAATCCTCTACATATGGTATGCACTAATCTTTCTTCGTAGACATATATAAGCAGACAAGCGGAAAGCCACCGCCATCGCCAGCAAAACCCAAACTTCCGTCATCCCTCCGCTTAAATCGACGGTGTCGAAGGTGGGCGAGGTCTGCAGCCTCCGGCAGCCGCCCTTGCTCCCGCAGTCGTACAGCTCATCTCCGGTGTAGTGCACCTTCATCAACAGCCTGAAGCCGTAATACATGAAGGACAAGTACTTGAGCCATTGCATAAACTTGGGAATGTGCTGCATTCAAACATAAATCGACCAATTCAAATCTCATCTTAATCTAAATAAACATTGAATAATTTAATCGATACCTGAACGTAGTATCCGCCAGTGAGAAGGAACAGCATGAGTATCATGGAAGCAATCATGCCTGCGCGTTTGATGCTCATGACCGCTGCTCCGGCCAGCTCCCCTGCTCCCTTATGAAAATGAAATACAGAGTTATTAATATGAGAGAGAGTCGATGAGAGCGAAGGAGGAGGAGGATAGTTACTTGGCTAGTGACGACGATCAAAAGAATGGCGGATAAGGTGAGGAAGAAGCATTCGGCAGTTCTCTTGAATCCAGCCATGAAGTAGAGAATGGTCATGAAGAAAGTGGGATAGAGCAAATGCGCCAACATGTCGCATATTGTGCTGCACGCGTAGTACACGCTCAGCCTGTACATATCCGCCTTTCTCTCCTTCACCAAGAACATCTTCTCGAACGGGAACACGTAGACCGCTCCGAATATGGACGACGAAGTCCAGAATATGCATATGTAGAACAACAAACCAATCTGCATTCACCAGCATTAACATATATATGATGCCGTTTGGGAAGTCAGGATTTAAGTAGTACCTGATCTCTGAGCTTCGCCTCAGTTGCAGTGCTTGATTTCCACCACAGAAGGCCTAAGAGAATGGCCACGCCGAACGCCTGAATCAGCCGGATCAGATCGAAGTAATCCCTCCACCGTTCCTTGAACGTCCGCCTGAACACGATCCCGAACTGCTCAAACCAAGACAGTGTCCAGTCTTTCTTAACCTGGATAGCTAGCTGGAGGCGCTCCGGCGCCTTTGGCGTCTGGTGATTCTCCTCCTTCTCTTTCGGCTCCACCTCCACTTTGTACTTGTGTTGCAGATACTGTTATAATAGGACAATACATGAGAGACATATCAAGGGTGTAAAATGGTGAGGTGGAAAGCTATGTATGCTCACTTTGATCACAACTTTTTCAAAGTTAGCAGTCTCTCTAGATGCAAAGAGCTCGTCGGGAACACTGATGTCATTCACTTGCCCCGTTGCTAGGTCCAGCAGAAACTCCGCAGGGTTCATGGCGATCTCAGGAACAAACCTCAAGCATGAAAAGTATTCAATGGAGTCGCGTGCCTTCCCGTAGTAGACCGGATGCCCTTCCGACAGCAACAGAACTTTGTCGAACATGTGAAACATCCGACTCGATGGCTGATGGATGGTTGTGATAATAGTCCTGCCAGCCTAAGAGACCACATTCACAACAATGATACTTTCACAATCCAAAAAATAAAGTGTTTGTTTACCTTTGCGAGGCCTTGAAGAATCTGCAGCAGCCTATTAGCGGATGTAGAGTCGAGGCCTGAAGTTGGTTCATCCAGTAACAGCAGCGAGGGATCCACCAGGATTTCGTGTCCGATGCTGGTTCGTTTCCTTTCTCCTCCGGAGATGCCTTTGATGAATCCGTCACCAATTCTTGTATGCCGGCACCTGCGTGCTAGATAATATGTTGCTTCAACTTGTATACAAGTAAAGCAGCCATGAATTTAAACGAACCTTTCGAGGCCTAATTCCTTGACAATCTGCTCGACTCTCTCGTATTTCTGGCGTGGGCTCATCCTGGTTGGAAGTCTCAAGAATGCTGCGAAAACCAGCGTCTCTTCCACCGTCAGTTGCGGGAAAAGCACATCGTCTTGTGTCACAAAACCAATCCTGTAAATAACAAGACAGTTTAAGATGAAAGATGAGAGAGAATTTGTTGAATATATTCTAGCTATACCTTCTCTTGAGAGCTGGACTGTATGCGACATCGTTGTAGGTGACAACTCCGGTGACATGTTCGTGCAATCGGCCTCCGATTATCTTCAGCAAGGTCGTTTTCCCACTGCCGGAAGGCCCCATGAGAGCTAAGATCTCTCCGGGGCCAACGCTTCCCGTTATACCTTTCAATATCTGCTTGTACTTATCGTGCTCCATCTTCAACTGCGTCATCACAGCCTTCACCGGGTTCACGGAGGAAGCATTCCCAACTCTGACCTTAAACTCCACATCAGCAAACTGCAGCACCCAAAAAAGAAAAACAGTTAATATTGAGTGAATAAAGGGAGGGATCATGAAAACTAGGAGTACTGGCCTTGAGAAAAATGGGGAGGGGGCGGTCGTGCCTCCGGCTGGAGGTGTCGTCCTCTATGTCGATTTCTGAGCTGGGCATTGTTGGAAGGGAGATGGACATTTCTTGGATTTCGGTTTCCATTTGGTGGAGGTTGCTTGCGTTGAACATGTATATATAGTGGATGCGGACCAAACAGTATTAGACCAAAGAAGTCTCTGTTTTTTCTGAGGAAGAAGAATGGCTGTTAGACAACAAGCTTTTTATGCTCAACTGTGGAGTTAGATCACTGCCTTTTTTTTAGTTGTCACACACCTTTCGCAATACCATCTTCACATTCTTTACCCCACATTCCCAATTAAATAAATTATAAATCTCTCAGAAGAAAATAGATAAAATGTACATGCATTTTTCTATTTTTCTTATAATCATAGTATTTAATAAAAAAAATAATGAGCGTTCACACGTGTATAATCTTTAAAACAAGATGTTTCAAATAGTTAGTGCACTACATATTTTGTATTTTCAGAGTTTTAGTTATCCTCTTGCCTCTTGTGTTATGCAATAATTTTAGACAAGTTATATACTTATTTTGCTACCCCTATTTGTTATGAATTATTGATGATAGATCGTTGCCATTAAGAATAAATGATTAAAGATTAAAAAACTAATGTGAGAATAAATGTAGTTTATTTTTTTACTAAGGTTCATTTTATATTCTAAATATATGATCATTTTACAATTTTGGTCAATTATATTATATTTGTTACCTTTTGGTCCTCAACATTAACGAATCGGTCCATTTTAGCGCAAAAACTTACGGAACGGTTAAATTTTAACGTCAACACAATTTTGACCTAATTAATCACTTGAGCACTATTAATTAAATACTTAGGTCGAGTCTGGTAGTATGGTTAAAAGCAAGATATGATTGGGTATCTTGGCCCAATACTATTAAAAGAGTGTTTGGTAGGATTGACTAGATTTATCTCGGCCCGTCTGGCCGAGTGTAATTAATCGCGTCCCGCTCCAATCTTGTGCCAAAACGCTGTCGTTTAAACTATTTGGGCAAGAAAGCTAATCGCATTATACATTGTTTGGGTGAGATACCCTCCTCTGTCATTTCCTTTCGCCCTATTCACCCTTCTCTTTCCCTGCAAGTCTATCTCTCTCTCTATGTTCCTGCTACACACTTTCTCTCTCTTTCTCTCCCTCTCTCCTGGCTGTAATTGGGTTTCTGTTCCTTAGAGTAGATCCATCGCCGCCTCTGGTCGACGGTGGTAGTCATGGTTGTGCCCCCGTCGCCACGGCCGCCGTTTCTCTGTCCTCCTTCTTGTGCGAGCGGTGGCTGTGATGATTTTAAATTTGAGCGAGGGTCAGTTGTTTTTCCGTCCTCTTGTGATTAGTGTTTCTAGTGTCTGGCGGTAATTGGGTTTCTGTTCCATCTCAATGTAGATCTATCGCTGCCTCTGGTCAATGGTGGTAGTGGTGACTGTGCGCCTGCTGCCACAGCCGCCGTTTCTCCGATCTCCTTCTTCGATTGGGTTTTGATTGGGTTTGTCTATTCGATTTCGCCGTTGTGAGGCTGTGATGATTTAGTTGTAAATCTGAGCCAATGTTCTTATTCGATTGGGGTTTGCTCGATTGTTATTCAATTGGGATTTTTTCGAGAGGGGTTTGTCCAATGGTTGAGAGAATGTTGCAGATCTGAGCCTCTCTTTTTTGCCTAAAATTGTTTGTTCTTGCTCTCATTCGATTGGTTTCTGACTCACATTGTCATTTGTGTTCAAATGGAATGATTTGGGTAGTGGGTTTCTCGTTTGTTGTTCGATTTGAGGTTATGATGATTTTGGCAAATCTAAGCCTATTTTTTTCCCAAAATTCTTTGTTTTGTTCTTGGATTTGTTCGATTAATTTGTTTTTGGCCCTCTAATTCTCTATTTTTTTGTTCTTCTTTGTATTGATTCTGGATTTCATTTTAGTCGCCGCTCTGCATGATTTCCGACCGCCGGCCGCCGTCGTGTTTCACCGGTGCCGGAGAAAAAATGAAGAGACGTTGGATCTGCAAACTACCTCTTTCATTTTAATTAATTAATCCTCATCTATTAATTATGATTAACTTATCTAAGTTAATTAATAAATCTTAATTTAACTTAATAAAATAACTATTGAATCACTAAATAAGCTAATTTTTATCCAAACTTTAATTAATTTATCATTATCTAAAAATTTAATTTATCTCAATCTTTTAATCTAATTAACTTATCTATATTAATTAATAAACCTTAATTTACTTTAATAAATTATATGTTGATGAATTAAATTTATCTAAATTAATATTAATAAATAATTCTCTAAATTAGCTAAATTGTCTAATAATTAAATAATTTATCATATCAAAATAGATAAATATATTCATATTTTTAATAAGGGTAAAAATGTTATTTTACATCTTATCTATAATATAATCTAAGCTATCAAACACCATACTTATTTTTATCTTACCCATGAGATAACAACATTAAATTCTTATTTTGCTGCTAAATAAGTTTATATCTTAAAGTCCATCTTAGTTTATCTATCTTATCATATCTTACCACGTCTACCAAACAACCCCTTAAACATAGGCTAAAGTCAATATTTGGTCCTACACATATGGCCATTTTACAATTTTGGTACAAAACATTATGTTTGATAGCTTTTGGTCCTTAGCATTACGAATTGATCCATTTTCAGTATCACTGAGTCTTTTCTTCTACCATATTTGGTTAATTAATAATTGTTTTTAATTATTTGAGTCTTTTAATTTTTCTTTAATTTTATTTTTTGTTTTTGCAATATATTTAATTAATTTAAACAAATTAAATTAATTTTTTTTGAAATAAATATATTAATTTTTCCAATACTCAACAACATTTCACCGAATTGATTCTTTGCATACAGATTCAGATTTTCTAATTTCTTCAAATTTTTAAAATCTTTCGGAACTTCACTGACCAGATTGTTCATATAGATATCAATCTCTACCAAATTTAGAGATTCAATTGCCTGGGTAATCACGTCGGAACAAGAAATATTTATTCTGACGGGATTCAATATACAAACTTTCAATCATAGATAAATATGGACCACAATTACACCAGTGATACAACATTTTTTGAAATATTTATTTTGGTCCTTTTCGTCTTAAACAAGCATATGTAACAAGATTGCGCCATTTTTAAGTGCCAAGCCTCTTGACCACACCCTCTTCTCAAACATGTATGTAACAAGATTGAGAAGATGGTGCGCGGTCAAGAGATTGACACAAAAATGGCACAATCTTGTTACATGCATGTTTCAGACAGAAAGGACCAGAATAAAAATTTCAAAAAATGTCGCATCACCAGTGTAGTTATGGTCCATATTTGTCTATGATTGAGAGTTTGTATATTAAATCCAGTCAAAACAAATATTTCTTGTTCTAACGTGATTAATCAAGCGATTGAGTCCTCGAATTTGGTTGAGATTGATGTCTTTATAAACAATTTGACCGGTGAAGTCCCGAAAGATTTCAAAAATTAAAGAAATTGAAAGTTTTGAATTTGTATGCAAACAACATATTCGATGAAATGCAGAAGTATAGGGGAAATTAATATATTTATTTTAGAAAAATTATTCAAATTTGTTTAAGTTAATTAAATATGTTGCAAAAACAAAAAATTAAAATTAAAGAAAAAATATAAGACTAAAAAAATGTTAAAACACGTATTAAAACAATTAATTAATCAAATATAATATAATAAAAAGATTACTGAAAATGGACCGATTTGTAATGATGAGGATCAAAAGTTATCAAACATAATGTTATGGATCAAAATCAAAAAATAGCCATATGTTTAGGATCAAAAATGAACTTTAGTCAATGTTTAAGTATTTAATTAATAGTGTTTAAATGATTAATTGGGTCAAAATTGTGTTTACCGTTAAAATATAATGGTTCCGTCAATTTTTGAGCTAAAATGAATCGATTCACTAATATTAAGGACCACAAGATAATGAACATAATATAATAAACCAAAATTGTCAAATGACATATGTTTAGGACAAAAAATGTACTTTAGTCTTAACTTTTAAATCTAAAATGTTAAATAAGCTTACAAGTTACAATAGTGTCTTGTTGGGTAAACTAGGGGGAACGACGTCGTGGGTGGAAAATCGCCAGAATTTAGACGAGTAGGCTCTTGCTGTATTGCATCCATGGAAGCTTCGGAGGAGATCTTACTCAACTCGCTAGCGAACTCGGGCGTCCCGATTCCGCTTGATTGCTCTTCCGTTGGAGACCTCACGCCGCCGTTCCTCTTCTCCCTCTGCTCCGCCGGACTCTGCTTGATCGACGCCCAGCGTCATGCGTCGGTTTTTCCTCCATGCTTGCCGGAGGATTCTATGCCTGATAGGGTCAAAATCTGCACGGAAATCGCGCACGCCTTCAATAACTTAGGCTACAATCCGGAGCTCAGTTTCCACAAGGTTTCCACTGGTTCTTTGCCACCCTTACTCGTTTTCACTATAAGATTGAGTGTTTATTAAATTAGGGAAGTTTGTTTCCTAGTATTATAATATATGTCAGGATCTCAATTGTGCATTCAATTTACAAGTCCTGTTTCTCCCTAATATAATAAGTAATTTTCTCTGATGAAGTGATATGGATATTCATTAGGCAGTTTCTGTACCCATCAGAGGAGGACTCGTATAACCTAGTGAACTTTTTGGTTGCAAAACTGTCTGAATCTTCTGGAGCTCGTACAGCGGCTTTAATAGATGGAAACAACCGAATATGTGGTGCAAAGGAGGAGCTTGGTGATAAGGGAGAAACTGTGCAAAGTGAAGAGATTTTGGGCGGATTGAAAGATCTGAGGTTGCGGCCTCAGGCATTTGATTCCTCTCATATGATATCTAAAGATGGCCTGGCTCAAACTCAAAAGGGCCATTGAATCTAATTCAGCTTTACACAATGTGAAACTCGAGGCTAAAGAAACTAATGCCACTGACTGTAGCAAGGGAGATCTGTATTCGTGTCTGTCAGAAGGGGTTGAGAGCTCAAGAAGCAAAGACCAAAAAACTTCTCAGGTAGACTTGTGTCCCTACATTTGAGTGTCACCAGTTGAATTTGTTTGTGATTAGCTTGAAAGCTTAGAAATAATGTTCTCTTGAAACAAGTAGTCCAATCATTTTACAGTTCGATATCAAACTGATATTGAAAACGCAGCAGGGAGAGAATATACACCTGTGTGAGTATCGTAATTGGTGATTCTTGTATTTCCATTGGTGTTTTATGTTTTTGTAGACTTAATGAGTCTAATATAACCAAGGAAAACGGTATATGTTGCTGAGAGTAGCAAATTATCCAACTTGCAGCATCTTGATGAAGAGGTACAGCTGTTAAAAGCAGCTGTAGAAATGGTGTGTGATGGCCAGCATCCTGTTGAATTTTACGTTGATCAGCTCAATGAACAAGTGGAAGCCAAAAGACATAAGCTGAAGGAGCTGGAATCAGAATGGTAGGATTCGTAGATGCTTCCATATTATGCTTGGAGTCTTAATTTTACTTGAATCAACACCTGAAACAGACAGGCTTTGCTGGATTATTTGTATCCTTTTCTTTCATTATATATATATATATATATATGAATTTTGGGGAATATACCATTCAACCTGAGTGAGAGAAGTATGGTGAATATTTCCACAAAAAGGATTATCGCAAATTTTCAATGCAGGAATGCTATTGAAAGGCCTCTGTTGGAGAAGAAAAGATATCTTGAACAGTCGCTCTTCTCATTATATCCTGAGGCAAATGGAAAGTTTGCGAGGATGAAGCTGGAAACAGAATCTGTTTTAGCGGAGATCAAAATAAGGTACTTTGCTTGCTGATTATGCATCTCTTTTGCAACTAGATAGTAACAAGATACAAACAAATACTGTTATCGCTTGTCCACCACAATCTCTTGTACCAATATAGTATTACTGAGTGTTGAAGACGTGATTTAATTTTGTACAAATGATGTCTTGACGCCATATGACTATTGGTTGGCATTTGAGCCAAATATAGGTTCATTTTGTTACTTTTAAGCACCTATGCGGATGCAGTTAGGCATATATTCTCAATCATTTTATTGATGTACTCTGGCCTGCTTATATGGCTGGAGAAGTGTTGTAAATGGTGTTAAAACTTTTATGATCATCTCCGATACCATGGATTTGCTTAGGCTTATTTTCCATGTTAAACTCTTGGAACAGTTGTTTCCAATCTCCACTCATAGTTCAACTTTTCCTTTATCTCATTGATTCTGGGTGTTGCTGCAGCTGAGTTACTGGATGTCTGTTAAAATCTCTACTAACATGTCTGTCTTGTTTGTCATACTAAGGGAGGAGGAATTCTCTAAGCTATCACAGGATCTTGAGAAACAGCCCAAGCTGGCACCAAGGAGGTCTTACGTTGAGAGGGTCACTGAAATTACTAAAAATAGCAGGAAACAAGATAATGACATACAGCGTATCCTGAAAGATACCAGGGAGCTCCAGTTGGATAGTAATACCATCCAAGAACGCCTTAATCGAACTTATGCAGTAGTTAATGAAACAATTTTCAGGTATAGTTTTCAAATGTACCAATGTTATGCCGGGGCTTTTCATATGAAGCGTATTGGGACACATCATATGTTTGAAATCAGTTCTTATTGTCTTTTCAATTTGATGATGTGGGTGACTAATCAAGAGGTTCTTATAGGGAAGCCAAAAAGGATGCTGTTGCTCGACAAGCTTACAGGCTTCTCGCAGATATCCATGAGAGCTTCGAACAGATAGCTGAAACTGTCCTCGCCACTGACAGAACGCGTAGAGATGCTGCTGATTATGAGGCCAAACTTGCAATCCTCAACACTGGGAGCATGAACATGAGCAAGCTACAAGCAGATCTTGATGCTACTAGAAACGAAAACAAACTCCTTGAGCAACGCTTGCATCAAGAGTGATTCTGTGGCATTTATACTGTCTTTATTAACAATATTCGCTGTATGCATTATTCTTCACAACAATCTCCCTGTACTTTTTTGCAGTTATTTTGCTCATGTACGATGCATAATATTTTGAAGCCAACCATAAATTCAAGATAGCAGCTGCAGTTTATATGGTGCAAATTGTAAATCGAATCCTGCAAAATATGCAGGTTGTGCTTCTGGCATAATATAACAGCTTACCAATGTCAAACAAGACAAAGTTTGAACTTGAATTAGGAGAGACTAAACTGATGTGAATAACTTAATCTGAGGAGAAAATGAAGAGATGGATAATGGGTATCTACAAATATTGTTGTCCTAAACTCATAGCTTGGTCTCAGGAATGGAACTGTCAAAAATGCTTCGTCGCTTCTTGTTTTGGTCCTCCTTCTCCTGACGCTCGAAGTGCTTCTGGGCATGACTTGCAACCTGTGTCGGATTTCTTGTAAGCACGACGTATCTCGATATGCTTTTCCAATCCCCTTTTCCATATTTTTCCAGTCCAAGAAGAAATAGCCTGTTTCATAATCAAGTTGACAACATCCCAAATTTCAAACATAACCGAAAATACAATATTAAACCAATAATCTTCACTTTACCTGTGCTCTTCCTCGGTCCAAGGTCTGCCGGCTTTTCTCTGGACGCCCATTTGCTTTTTCTCAGATTTAGGGCACGTTTGGGGTTCCGACGATCGGGCTACATCCTTCTCCGCGTACGCCGGCGGCTCGATCCTCCCTGCTTCGATCGCCGTCACGTCGTCCAACAGCACGGCGTAGTGCCGCTCAACCTCCGCCGCCGATTTCGTCCCCAGCCGCGCGGCGATTTTCTCCCATCGATCGGCGGAATCTTCGGCGAAATCCACCAGACAGTTTTCAAATTGCTTGTCCTCTTCCCACGTCCACCTCGACAACTCCGCCGCCGAATCACTCCCGCTCGTATTCGCCATCACGATCCGAGGGTTCTCACTCCTCTTTTCACTGGTATAATTTGAATGGGGATTTTGTGCATAAAAATATATAAATATATATGGGGCCGATTATTTGGGGGGGTTCATTATTACATTCATAAAACCTGGATCGTTTTCCTCATCTGCTCAGCGCGGATGATTCGGCTTCCGAATTCACGCCGAGCATGTGAGAGAACTATCTGTTTGATCCTAATACAGTAAAATTTTGCGAAACCAAAATTGAATATCTGCGGGTTAGATTTTGCTTCGACTCAAATATTTTTTGGAAACGACCAAATTCGTATAATCTAACCCGTCGATATACTCTGCCACCAACTATATATAATTTTTGCTTTCTCTCTTTCCTTCTCTCTCTCTTATAAGCTCCCTAATACAGTATCACTAAATTTTCTCCACGAAAATAGGAAAAAGTAAACAATTGGACTGTGATATTTTGGTAATATGAGATCGTCTAGGTATCATATATTTTAATAATTTGGGATAATATTCGTATATATCGATAATGATGTTTTACAATTGGTAATCACTCAATTTAAGGAATTTTTTATTTACAAATAAAAAATAAATGACATCATTATCCATTAGTCCCTATCCAGATATAAAAAATGGGTAGTAATATACATAAATTGTATATATATAATTGGATTTTTTAGATATTTTATATTTAAATTAGTTTATAAATATTAATTAATTTAAAATAAATTAATATATTACATATTTACTCTTCTGCAATAATTTAAGAAAAAAATAAATTTTTTCCAAATTAGATATCTACAAATTTTAAAAAAGATGAACTTTTTTATTAGATATCTACATATTTATCTCCAAATTAATTTTATGGCAATCATATCTTTGAAAATATAATAGGGATAATTTAGTAAAATAATAATATAATTATTAATAAAATTAATTTAAATAAAATCGATTCAGTTCAATTTAAAATATAAAATATTATGTATATACAATTTAAGTATATTTATCTTTTCCCATAAAAAATAGGGAAAAATGAATTAATCATTATTGTAATAATACTTCAGATTGTAAGAGTTCCAAATTATGTCCCTTCAAAAAAACTGGATCCCTTGTCCCATTTCTGTTTCTAAGTTATTGTACTAATAATTTAACTATTTAATTAGCATTTGTTCTAAAATAAATTTTTTTATTATATAATATATCATGATTATCATTTATAATAAAAAAATTGAAATTAAAAATGTATACCATATTTTTGAAATTAACCAAAATAATCAATTTTTAATCAAAATATTTCAAAATTATTGTATATATTTTTTAATTATAATTTTTTATTATAAATATTAATCATGATGTATTATATAATCATAAATTTTAATTATAAGATAAATGTTATTAAAATAATAAAATTATTAGTGAAACATCTTGAAACACGGGAGATTGTGAGACAAGGGATTCTATCCCCAAAAAAGAGGTCGAAATAATGTAATACATACTATGCAATAACTTCTTTTTGTGGACACCAACTAATGGGCCTTTTGGGGAATAACAAAAAGATCTAGAATTCAAACCATATCGTTCTCTCACAATATA
>JAYDZE010564038.1:0-12419 GCA_034509125.1 Monilaria moniliformis | reverse complement strand
TATATATAAAATTGAAGCAAAAAATTGAAGTAAAAAATGATAAAATGATAAGAAATGAGTTGTGGCTGATTTGGGGCAGAAATTTTGGGGCTGGATTAATGGTGTTGTGGCTGAAAAGTAAAATGATGACGTGGCGGCTGAAAATTGAGTTCTTGCTGTTTTTTTTGAAGCTGGGTTAAGGATGCTCTAATAACAATCGAATTAAACTCGCCGTGTATTCACAACCAAATTCGGTAGAGATGCAAAATTTAGAGTAGCTTATATACATAGTGCAAATTAATAGTTGGTTACCAATTTAATTGGAATAAAATTTAATCAATTTTCAGTTTCAAACAAATTTGGCCTTGGACGAATTTGAAGTCAATTTCCTTCTAGCGTCATTTTTCTTCATTTTTTATTTTGAAATTTCTCTCACTACTCACATTCTCCCTCAATTCTAACAGTAGCAACTGTTCTCCATCGTTTTCCGTCGCTGTCGTCCTCTTCTCTGTCTCAATAGCGGTGATGCAATCCCTCATCTTCTTTGTCTCAGTCACGCTTCTGTCCTCTTCGTCTTCTCAATTGTCGCTCCGTTCTATTCTCAGATAGATTCATAGTTTTGAGCTGCTAATGCCCTCACTTCGCCCGCCACCACCGTCGTTTCGCCGAGCTGCCCAACTTCATACGTACTAGATCTACAATGGTAGAAGAAGAACCGACCAGATCCTAACCGACGTTCGTCGAAAGTGGAAACTTAGTCTTTGAATTTTTAGCAAAAATATTTTTGTGACTGCATTAAATTTGGATAACAAGTGTTTAAATCTGTTTTTGCAATGTTTCTTGTAAGAATGTTGGTGTTTATGAAGATGTTTTTCCATTAGTCTTTGTAGAAGATTATATATTATTTTTTATTTTATCTTTTATTTGGAAAAGCTATTGCGTGATGATTTTAATATAACATTTCAATCTAGTATTTATTTATTTTGATAGACTAACGAAATTATTCATTGTATGATAAACAAAAGTAAAGAATGAATTTTATGAATGCAACATTAATGAAATTAGTGTGGCTAGTTTTCTGGAGTGTTTTGGTAGATTTTTTGAGAATTCTTTTTGGGACGTACAGTTGTTTGTTTGGATGGAGTAACAACTGTGATGTTTTTTGGGATGGCAGAGGTTGCATGGCCGAATTACGCTTGTTTGGTATGCATGGTGCTTGTTTGGTATGCATGGTACGCATGGCTGAACACTGAGTGCACCAAGCCGAATTCAAACCACGCATAACAAACAATGCGCGCACTCAGCCTCAGCCACTGCGTGTGCTAGTTTGGTACACGTGGTTTGAATTTTCCGAAATCAAACCACGAATACCAAATAATGTGCGCACCGGCCTTGGCGTTGCGCGCTATAGTTTGGTGCGCGTGGTTAAATTTCTAAATTCAAACCACGCGTACCAAACTAGCGCGTTGGTGTTTGGTATCCGTGGTTTGAATTCTAAAAATTCAAATTATGGATACCAAAACTGCGCGCACCCAACCTCGACCCAGCGCACGCTAGATTGGTACGCGTTATTTGAATTTCCATATTATAACTATGCGTACCAAACAATCCACGTACCCGGCCTCGGCACTGCGCGCGCTAGTTTGGTATGTGTGATTTGAATCTCCATATTGAAATCATACTTACTAAAGTCCCAAGCGTTCGGCCTTGTCTTTGGGCCCCGACTTTGGCACGCATGACTTGAATATGAAAACTCAAACCGCGTGTACCAAAGTTTCAAAAACGCATTCCAAATTTAAAAAACACGTGTTAAAATATGGTAGTAGATCTTGTCGTTGGAGTGAAGTAAACGAACAACAATAGGGAGACAGAAGCTCCGATGTCGGAGCCGCCAGAGCCGGAGAAAGCCGGGCTCCGGCGATAGCATGATAACGTTGATGAGAGGGAGAGAGAGATGAAAAATGGAGAGAGAAATAAGTTTAATTTAAATGAAGGATATTTATGTTTTTTTTGCTAAAATTTGGCTTATATTTTTTAAATAAAATTGGGGCCAATTATTAGTTTTTACTATTTAAATGCGCTAGTTTGCATCGTTACCACTTGTGCAAACCCTTGCTCTGCCACTGCACCCGGAGTTCGAAGCGTCGCTGACTCGCATCTGGGAGGTAACTCTCCCTCAACAGTTGTATTTCAATTTTGGAACTGTGTAAACTTAGAAATCTGTAGATTTTAGCTGTATAAACTTTTAATCTGTCGGTTATGCTATGATGTTTTTGGGTAATAGAGGCGTAGGATTTGAACTGTTGATTTGTACTGATGCTTGGAAATTTTGAATGACTGGTTATCTAAATTTTGGTGTGATTTGTTATCTTCCGTGTTTATGTTAGTGACAGTAGTGTGTAAGTTGATAAAGGAGTTATTTCTGGGACCAGATTTTTTGATGGAAGAACACCGTAGCTTTTCAGTGGGCAAATAGCCCTAGTGTGGCGATGTTTTGGGCTAGCATGCAGTCCTAGGCCATTGGTGATCTGATCATGGGGAGGGCCATCTCAATGATTTTTATGGTTGCCTTTGGTGCTACGTTCATGGACTGGAGTTGTTGGCTGTAGCTGGAGATGGCTACACCCGTCGCTGAAATCTACTTGTTCTTGCTGCATGTTGGGTCTGAGATGTTACTGTTGGACTAGGAATTAGGAGCTTAGCTAATAAAGTAGTCGTAAATTTAGACTCCTGAATCGCAGTTTCTTACTTTTGCAAACTAAGTTGGATCTTGTTAATGAATTAGGAATTAGTAATTAGTAATTTTAGATTTTGCATTGCAGCCGTACTTAAGGCTTTTCGTTCTTGTCCTGCTTTTCGTGTTAAGTTTGCTAGACATAATGGGCCATTGTTTAGCATGAGCATCCAAGGATTTTCCGAATACGTGTGTACCCTGACTTTTGTGAAGGGTCTCGTTGCTAGGATTTCTAATCCTACCCCTTTCGTGATAAGATTAAACAAGTTAGTTCAAATTGTAGAAATTATTAAGGGTCTTAAAATATTTCAAAATTTATATCTATTTAATAAATAATAAATCAGCTTATACTATTTTATCTATCATTAATAAATGCCTAGATATCAATTTTATTTTTCAGGCTTATAAATTTATGTATAAGCTGTTTATAAATTTACGAGTTTTATGAAACATCGAACAAATTTCCACGAAATTAAGCGTATTTTACTGCGAAAGAGGAAAGTTTTAATTTATATATTTGTACTGATTATTGGTGAGCCTCTTAGGTCGTCTAATACAATCTTTGGTATACCAATGTTTATATGCCAATGCTTGGCCTTTTAATTTCTCATTTTCAAAATCATATATTGACTTGTGATTTTTATGATGACAATAACTTATAATTATGTGAGTGCTCTATAACCATGAGCTATGAGTAAAAATTACTCTTCTTGTATGTAAAAATAATTAAAAATAATTATTGTTATGAATAAAAATGATTGTTGCAATAAATAAAAGTAATAGCGTGTCCAAATAAAAAAATAATAACCTTTGTTGTGATTAAAAGTGACAGCTGCAACTTCCAAAAGTGAAAATTATTTTTAATAAAAATTATTATTTTGATAAAAAAATTTATTGTAAAAAACTTTGACCCCAACCCACTGTGCGCAATGGCACGCACGGGAGTGCCGCTTTTTATTATTATTTAATTATGAGTTGAGATTGCTTAATTATTACTAATTTCAACGAGATGTTATAGTGCATAGATCTGCAAGAGAAAACGTCAGCTCTGTTAGAGGAAAAGAGAGTAGATTCTGGTGTTATTGCAATGCTGTTGTACAAAATGATAGAATCACATTAATTTTAGCGACATAGAAAAATTAATTTAATAGTGCTGCCTTAATAATAACCTACATGTATACGTTACAAAATTAACAACACAACAATCTTGACAAGCTTTTTCGTTCAGGCACGAGATTCTCTATTACAATCAAATCGAACTTCATAATTGATTAATCTATTTTCATATCGATTCATGTGTTGGATGACCTCATTGACGTACCCCTCTTACAAATTCGCAACTAGATAAATAATTAAGGTACAAAAAATTGACCTTGTTGAAAACTGCGATCAACTAATTGTGAAGAGGGTTGGGTCCGCTAGGGACTAGTCTTTGCTCGAAGCCATATCTTGGATCAATCTCACGGCGGCGCTGCGGCGGCGGAGGCGGGTGGTGATGATAACTGCCAACATGGTTGAGAAGGGTGTGTGTTTCTTGCAGCGAGCATTCAGTATCTGTTGCTGAGAAGAGGACAATGACGATGATGACGGCGGCAATCGAGCAGCTCGAGGCTACGGTGGCGGCGGTGGTGGTGGTGGGAGGTGGTGATTTCTTCATGCAGGGAAGATAGTGTGGTTTTTGATGAGAAAAAAAGTGATGATGATGAAAGTGGGGAATGGAGTGAAGTGAAAGAAGTGATATGCATGAACCATAAATGCCACAATCAATGAGTTTTTTTTTTTGGTGCAGAAAAAAGGGGGTAAAACTTGAAAGGTGGTTTTATTTAAAGGGAGAGAGAGAGAGAGAGGGGAGAGAGAGAGAGAGTAGGCAATGGCAGACTTAGGCTTTGCCATAGACATGCAAATGTGAGGGCAGCCCATATTTAAAGTAAAGGTACTTAATAGGTGATAACATTAACTACTTTGCCAAAAGGATTTAAAATTATGCAGGTTATACATATGACTAGTAGTTCATGTCGTGTCTTTGAAAGTTTTTCAACAGTGAAACACATATCTAATCATCTATTCAAGTCATTTGTTTTGAGTGACGAAATCAAATTGAAAGTTTAGCAACCCAACTCATGTTTCTATTGCAAATCATGTTTATTTAATTTTATATATGGTGTTTGGTTGTTTGCAGAAATATTTGGAGGGTTAATTGCTTCTAAAATCTCAACTTTTGATCCTTACTGCAGATTAAGCCCAACTTTCAAAAAATTTGCAGTTAATCATTTTATACAAAATTTGTACCTTAGTGACTAAAAGTATAATGTGGCTCGTTTTATTTCCACATGGACTAGCGCTCCGAGAATTTCAAACGACTTTGTTTGAAGGGGAAAGTCACATCAAACACGCATATTCCCATGTTCTCTCTCTATTCGTGCAACTCTCTCTATCTCCTTCGATGCGGCGGCTTCCGGCGGTGGTGGTGCTTTGTGTCGGTAATGTCGTCGTCGCACTAAATCTGGGTCGATGTCTCTCCCGAATCTCTCACTCCAGATCTGGATCGACCTCTCTTCCGTCGTCACTCCAGATCTGGGTCGCACCACGGCCGCCGTCGCATCATGGCCGCCGTCGCCGGTCGTTGAGAAAATATGAGATTTGGGGTTCAATTGAGAAAATATGGAGATGGGTTTCGTTCACTCCATGACCGGCTGTAGTGGTGATGATTTCGTTGTAAAAATCTGACATCTACGGTTTCAATTTCGATTGGGTTTGTTCGTTCGTTTGGTTTTGATTGGGTTTCCAAAATTGATGTGAGGCTATGATGATTTCGTTGAGAAAATCTGAGCCACTGTTCTTGATCCATTGTTTCGAAAACAGTTTCTGATTTTCTGGTTTCTCTGTTTGCTTTTGATTTCTTTTCGATTGAGTTTGGGCGTTCGATTTCGATTGGTTGGTTCATTTTCTGAGTTTGATTTTGGCATGTCTTTGTTGATTCAATTTCTGAATTCGTTCGATTGAACTTGCTGGAACTGGACATTCTTGCATGGCTTCCAGCCACCACTTTTGTTGTTCCAAACATATTTGTCGCCGGTAATGGAGCCGGAGCACTGTCTATTTTCTTTTGTTAATTAGTGAATGATTAACTAATTAATCAAAGGCATTCTGAAATAATTCAGCCCCAATTATATGTTTAATAATTAATTAAAATTAATCAGTTAAGTTAAATTTTAATATAATAATCAATTAAGCTCCATAATTAATATTAATTATTCATTAAACTAACATTAATTAACATTATAATCATAATTTGTAATCAGTAATATTGGTAATTATACATGTTTGATTTATATTAAACACAACTTTAACATTAATACATTAATTGCTCAATTAAGTACTAACAACGCAACCACAGAAGTTCAACTAGACATGTACTATTTCTGATCCCACCATTTACTTCTTTAATTCATCATTTTTTAATTAATCTCAGATTTCATATATTTATGTAAATTGTGATATTTCTTAAATTAGAATGAATGGTTAAAATTTCAAAAATTACATAATTAAAATAAAAAATTCACATAATTATCTTTTTCTTTTAAAAAATCACGTGTCTACACATGTATTTAATACTAAAATTTAAACACTACCAAAAAACATAATCAAAATAATATTAAACCTAAGAAATAAGAAAAAGAATGAAAGCAACAACTTTGGAAAAAAAAATGAAAGAAAAAGAAAAAGAAAACAAGGGAAAATGGTTTGCGGTCCAACCGCATCTTGCACCTCTTATGTGGTATGCGTCGCGGTGAGGCCTTGCCACTCGCAAGCCGTCGCAACGCCTTCGCCTTCGGTCGACCCCATCGACGATAAAGTTGTTGACTGGGCTGGGCAGCTCGGGTCAACTCGCAGGACTTTAGACCCAGCTCGGCTCAGGTCCATGACTGAACTGGGCCAGGCTTGGGCTGGACTTTTCAAGAATAAATGAGCACAACCCGACCTAATACAATTTGCAAAATGGGCTTGGGCTGGGCTCATTCTTACGGGTGTATCATACATTATGCACGATATCTTAGTTTTTTTCTTTATTACTCATATTAAAAAACAGTTATTCTTACAGGTGTTTCCTTGGTTGCGTACATGTGGCATAATATCTTACTCAAAATACCAAGCAATAGATTGAGACATGTCAATAGGTAATATTCCCTGAGTGTTTCGACAAATCACATAGTAGTTTGTATATATTGAGCATATATTAAGATTGTAATACTTTTAGTTAAAAAATTACTTACCATACGTGATATGTGGTTAGAAGCTCGCCGTGCCATATCGATCACTCAACAAAGCTGTTGGTCTCTCTCTCAAGAAGGAGACGTGAGTTGTTGTCTTCTCTGTCAAGAATGAGACATATTTTGGTTTCTTTTAGTTGCAGGAACCTTATCTGTATGTGAAGAGAGAGAAGTAAAGAGACGTATATGTTGATGCAACAAGAAAAATCAAGAGATTCTAGAAGGAAACAATATTATGTTACTGTAGTTGGAGCTAAAGAGAGTGGGGGTTGGAGCTCTTGTATGTGACGATAGTTGAAGCTCTTTTTTTTTTTTTTTGCTGCTGCAAATAGAAAGAGAAAATTTGAGAGATGGAAACATATGGTAAGAGAGAGAGGATGAAAAAAATATTTGACATGTGACTAAGGAGAGGGTTGCAAATGTTGTGGATTGGTTGCTCAAAAATCAAACATGGCTTTGAGTTGTGACTATCAATATATATTGTTGTACGAGGATCCACAGAAAGGAGTTTGATGTACTAAATATATTTTTTGGAGATAGAGATCGGCCCAGGCTCGGGTCGGGCCACATGATTTTAGACCCAGCCCGACCCATGCCCATGAATGAGCTGGGCCGAGCCTGGGCCATAAGTGGGCTTGTAATATAATTTTTACTATTTTTTGTATTATACTCATATGTTAAAAGAAAATAACTTAATTTATTGAATTCATATGATATATGAAATAACATTACAATTCATACAAATCAATTTTTTTTAATCTCTATATAATAGTCGTAAATCAATTTTTATACCTACAAAATAAAATAATATTTAAAATGAATTACAACCTATAAACTTTCAATACAACTTATATTTTTATATAAAATTATATTATTTCTTAATTTTACTAATCATATCTTTTTATTATAAAACATGAAATATGATTATTATAAAATATATAATATAAGTTATAGAATAATAAATAAATATAATATTTAATCGGGCTTGAGATGGACTTCAAGTGGGCTTGGGTCGGGCCTGGGTTTCGAAAACAACTCAAATAGAGCCCATCTCAAGTGGGAGGCCAAGCCCAACCCAACTCACTTGCTCGACCGGACTGGGCTGGGCTGGATTGGGTCGGCCCGGCCCAGTTGACATCTCTAGGCAACTGGGGCTATTTTTATGGAACTGAGCTTGAGTAATTAAAATCCATCTCAATCTTAGCTCGTAGGCGAAAATGGATCAGAATCAAACCAGAGATGAATGAAAATGGGCCCGAGCGAGTTGACGTGTCGCTAGATGCAAAACCGCATGCTTAGCTTGCGCCAGTGTGGTACCAAATTTTATTATTTATGACATTGTTTTCAATTGATTTGAGAAACTTTTGTAAAATCTGAACAAAGAATGAATTTTTGGGTGGAATATGCAGCGATTAAAACATCGGACATGTAAAATTTCCATGTTTGGAATTATTTGTTGGTTGAATTTGCCACAAAACAAAAGGTTGAGACTCGATTGCAACGTTTTAAAAGCTAGATTTAATCAGCAACAAGGGTTAAAGGTTGGGATTTTAGAAACAATTAATGCATGCAAATTAAACACTAGTTTAGTAATCATCTGTTTTAGTTATATACTGTAGAGAGCACTTCAAAAATGAAGAATGAAAAATGAAAAATGTCTAGAAAAGACAGCTAAATTCCCAAAGCTAATTGCATTTGATAGTGTAAAATCACTGCTTTGTTGCAAGTAACTCAAAGTGGTGAATATATTTCTCTTTTATTGTATAAATAAGCTATATACGTAGTATAAACCAGAAATAAAAATGTCTAAATTTTTTACATCATAGAGTAGTGCAGAAGGAGCAAGCAATGGCATCCTACTTCCCAAGCAAACGACGAGTGCGCTGGTTAGCGCCTTTCACTCGGAAAACCAGCTCATCCATATCATCTTCGACGTGATCCAAAGCTTTGTTCTGCCTGCATTTGCAAAAGAACAACAAAGTAAACGATCAGTGGATCACAAGCATCTTTATCGTGTTGAGACAAATGTGGAAAAGAATGAGGGGTTCTCGAGATAGGGAGGAAAAACTGACCCTTCAATCTCTGATCCCATGTCCATAGCCATATTCTTTAGCTCTCCCAAGATGTTACTTAGATCTGCAAGGGCGTCCTCTTGTTTCCCCTTTTCAACCTGCCATTGTTCCGTGTAATTGTAGTAAGTTGTGTGTACATGAACACGACCACGTAGCAGAATAGATAAACTAAGGCTATAAGCAGATTGGCCTAGTTTTACATCTTTATATAATTGATATATGCCTGTTTGCAAGTAGGCTTAAATTATTAAGACGAGACCTTGTGTTGATATCAACGATAGCAGCAGCCAGCAAGAAGATAAAGTCGTAAACTTCACATTGTAGTGTGTATAGCACATGACTACATATATATATTTCATTTCAGCTTTTTATTTGTAAACTCAAAATATTGCATACCTCAACTTTCTGCAAGGCATCTGTGGGTTCTGGCGGTGGTTTACGTGCATTTGATGATCTTTCCTTAGAGGCCGAAGACAAACCAAGTCTTTCCCTCTGTTCCAAGTGGTTGCCCTTTCTTTGTACCGGATCACCTAGAGAACAATTAAACCATAAATCACAGCGAACATTGCTAGGGCAAAAGGCCTGCCATGTGCCAGCAATTTATTTAAAGCTAAAGACGACCCTTGGAGGGGGAAACCGACCAGGTACCTCTAGTGATTACAGGGCCTTTTATTGCATGATTCTTCTTCGGCTTCCATGTCTTGGAGAACATGCCCCCAAGATTTCCCAAAAGCTTCTCCCCCTGAATATTAATCATAAAATAATAATTTGAAACATTAGATTGAAAAAAGAAAGATGCAGCACATCGTCTGCACTGAACAGGATAATCATTCTTGCATAACACCAGATTCAACCCCTCATTCCCCATACACAATAAAAAGGGAAAAAGAGAAGGAACTTTTTTGAAATTTTTAGGTGTCAAGGAAAAAAATGATGCAAGTAATGTGAGGCATAAGTTTGTGAAACCACTTCATTTCCAGTATAAAGGGAAAAGGAGATGAAAGCTTGTAACCAAAATCGAGCAGGAAGAGATCTCAATTCAAACTTTAGCAGAACATGGTATTACGAAATAGATTATAAAAGTCTAAGCCTACTCAGCAGCAACAACTCCGCTGAGCAAATATTAGAGGCAATATTGATATCCATGCTATCATGAAAACTACAAAGCTCGAAAAAAGACGAACATGAAACGAGTTATCAATAATAATCCCCTCACGCACACACACATACACACACATATATATATAACAGAAAAACTCGAGCCTCTCCTGGTTATAGATAGTACAAATTGAAAATGTTGATGCATTAACAGAATAAGAGCTGAAAATGTGGAGAACATACCCTACTAAGGTCATGTTCTATGTCGGCAGCAACCATGTGAGTTCTGGTAATTTGCTCTCCCTGTTGATGCAACATAACCAAAGTATTGGTGGCTTCTTCTCGCATGTCCTCTGCAATCTTAAGGCAATTGTTGACAGATTTAGTTGTATCTTCAGCCTTATATACGGCATAATTTTCAAGTTCCTCCACAGTCTGGCTCTCTAATCCTCCAGAGTCGCTGAAATCATTCTTGTATTTGTTCCTTGAGGAATTGAAGAAACTCTGAGATGATGAGGTTCCTCTAACATCATCACCATCATCATCAAAGGGGTTCGAATTGAAATTTGGTGCAACTAGAGCAGGTTCTGATGATGTTCTTCCAGAATCTTTAACCGATTTCAACTCATTGTTGGATTCAAATGGATTGGTTTTATGATTAGGGAAGTCAGAGGGGTCAGCTGACTTGTGCCTTGAAAACCTATGCAAGGGAGACTTCTTGTGACCGAACATTTTGATATTTTTATCCTAATTAGGCTGAGCTTTGATCAACGAAAGAATCTCGGAGTTTAATAAAGGACCTGAAAGCACAAAAAAAAGAAACAAATGGTATGGAACCATATGAGCATGCCTGCTATTGATAAGAATAGTACAAGTAAAAGCAACACAAACCAAAATGCTTACACTAGAGCATGATATAAAAGGGAGAGGGGGGAGGGGGAGAGAGAGAGAGAGAGAGAGAGAGAGAGAGAGAGAGAGAGAGAGAGAGAGAGAGAGAGAGAGAGAAACAAACAGCAAAAAGATAAATTGAAGATCCATCAAGAATATCTTCCGATGTTTTTCTATTTACAGAAATTCGGTACCATTACACAATATATATGTTATAACATCTTATCTTTGCAGTTATTCACATATCCAAAAAACCACATTCACTTTATTCCATCCACAATTGATCCAATAACAATGATGCCATCCAATCCCAGAAACAAAAGGTTTCAAAATATTCCCCCAAATGGAAGGTGAATTAATCAAACAAATAGGCAAAACCATACCCCCGAAATTAAAACTCGAATGCCTCAAAATTCTTAAGCAACAAAGCATGCCTCTTCATCAAAAGCAATCAAATGAAGAAAAATTGACCAATAAAATTAAATAACAAAGTCAAAAGTTCATACGATAATTTCCAAGAAAAGTTAAAACTCTATACAATATTTTCTAGAACAACTCCTTTCTTCTCCTAAAAGTCTAAAACTTTGACTAGCCAAAACACACAAAGAATCAGTTCAACAAACAAAAACGCAATACTGGAACAAACGGAAAAATTACACCTTCTTCTTCGAAACATCCAAACTACACACACATCCAAACTAATTAGAACTCGCTCCGAATATATTTTTTTAATATGAAAAACAGAAAATTGAATTCAAAAAGTTGCAAATTAAGAAAGAATTACAGCGGGAGTACCTGAAATTCCAAGAAAAATTGAGGATAACCGTTAGATAATATGAAATAGCTGTGGTTCCTGAGAAAGCAACCAATCAAGAGAGGAAAAATCTTGAGGGGAAATAGAGAGAAAATTTTGAGAAATTAAATGTGAAGTGGAAACATGATCGTACGTATATTTAAGAGGAGTTCATGAAAAATCCTTGTCAATGGAATAGGTAAGAGGAAGCAGAAACTGTCAAGAAATTGCAGCTCGTGGAAATATTCAAAACTCGGTTATGGCTCTTTTTTGTTTCGATTTTTTTTTTTATTCCTCGCCTTCTATTTACATTATCGTCCTTTTACTTTGGCAGTATTAACAAAAGGTACCCTCGACTACAAAAAAATTGCAGTTTTACAATTATGAAAATATACTTTTGCCCCCTAAACTATTATGTTTGATGTGTTGAGTTTTCGAACTTTTAGGCCATCCTTATCCTAGCCTCAAAAAATCCGGGCACAACTCAATTTTCGGCTGCCACGTCAGCATTTTACTTTTCAGCCACAACACCATTATCCCAGCCCCAAAAAATTCAGCCCCAAATCAGCCACAACTCAATTTTT
>JAYDZE010564027.1:0-12419 GCA_034509125.1 Monilaria moniliformis | reverse complement strand
AACCGCCCAGATTTGGTCTTAGTTCTACAACATAGGGCTGTTCTTACTCTAACATGACCCTATATATATATATATATATATATATATGTGTGTGTGTGTATATATATATATATATATATATATCTATTGAAAAAATTAATCTTTCCTAAATCTGCATACATCTAATTTAGAAAAGTTAATTTTTTCTTAAATTATTAGAGAAGGATAAATATATAATATATTAATTTATTTAAAAATTAATTAATATTTATAAAGTGATTTAAATGTAAAATATCTAAAAAAGCTCATTATGTATGTACAATTTATGTACATTATCACTACTCTACTAGAAAATGGTTCAAATTTTTATGTTAATATTTTGTAAAAGATTATAATTTGGAGACATAATTATGTTACCGTAATAGAGTATAATTAGTAATTTATTTTAATTTTTAATTAATTTTAAATTTTATGATATTCTGTGTGTAGATCTTTTTACCATCCAACTATTTTAAGTTAAAGATTATAACAAATTTTGATTTTTTATAATTTGAAAAAAAAAATCTAATCTATTTCATCTATGTAACAAATCATATATATATTTACACAAAATAATATCAATCTATATTATGCTTCCGAATTTATTCTTCTTCCTTTTTGTGTTTGATTTTTTCTTAAACTTCTCCAATATATTAACAAATTTACATTTTCATGAACACAAAAAATTAATTAACGATGCAAGCTCCAAAGGAAAATAAGACCAACTTCATCACGATAAATTCTCATGAAGATATTTTTTCAAACATTTTTTGTGTAGACAGATATGAAATTCATTTTCTTTTTTGCTTGTTTATAAGTTTTTATTATTAATATTTTAAAAAATATTCATATTTTATAACAAAAAGTCATTTAAAAACAAGGAAGCAACATCAGTTAATTATTGTGAATATTTTTACCGCCATTTTATAAATTAGTTTATTTCGTTAAATTGCAATAATGCGTATCTTTTCGGTCAACCTTACCAGAATTCAGTGCCTTATTTTTTTTTCAACTGCCAAATTGCCAATATTGCTCTATCTTAGTGTTTTTCTATTTCTTTCTTTTCATTTTTTGTTTCTTTTAAATTTTTTTCTTTAGTTTTGAAATTTGTGTAGTTTGATTGATGATAAAATATCTACTATGCGTATCAAATTAAGGATCATAACTTGATATATATTATATAAAAATTGGATTAAAATTAAAAAAGTTATAGAACTTAGAACTCTCAAGCAAAAAAAAATTATATCTCTTCTTTCTTATTATTTTCATATATAATCTTTTCATCTTTTGTTTTTTATATTTCTTAATGTATTTTGGTTTTGTTTAATTTACTTTATTTTATTTTTATCAATTTTATTTGTTTTCTTTAAAACAAAAATATGATATAAGATAATGTGAAAAATTAGCAAACTTATCAATTTTGGTTAGTTTTTTAATTTATATTCATATAGTACAAAAATATTATGTAATCTATCTTAAATTTAAATAGTTCCTTCTATCATAAAAAATATTAACAAAATAATATTTCAACGAGAATTATAAAGGCGTAATTTGCTATTTAGAGATTCTGGACGAAAAAAGTAGAAGATACATTTTGGTGAAGAGTGTACTGTAAAATGAAAAGCGGCACAAATATGTCACTTATTATAAGATCAAATTTTATTAATTAATATACTAGTAGATTTCGTACAATTTATTTATAGTTTGTTATAACTATATTGTCATTGATGACCAACATAAACATTAAGTAAAGAAGCAAAACCAATCAATCAATATAATATGTAAATTAACTTTTTCTACCACCTTTTTTATTCTTCATATTAAGGATGTGAGTTCAGTCCGAATCTATTGGGCTAACACGACTAACCTGTTAATTTTAGAGGATTGAAGTTGGAAATTTATAGCCCGATAAGATTCCGACCCGATTAGCTCATAACTCAGATCCAGATGAGTTGACCTAGGTGCAACTTTTACATATTCTCCCGCCTTATTTGATAACTGATTTGACACTTCAATGATAATTTTGTTAAAACTGATAACTATAAAAAAATAAAATAAATTTACCCTTCAATTTATATTTAATATATATATATATACACATTATATTTTTACTAATATAAATAATAATATATAAAAGAATTGAAATTTTCAAGTTCACTATAACTAATATTATGAAACATGATTTCAAATTTAACGAAACACATTCATGTTTCATTTTAATTTTATAATTCTTAAATTATATTTTTTTTATCAAGTCAAGATCTATAATAACTTATTCTTAAGTTCAATCATTCAATAACAAAATATTTATCCAACGACATTCTTCTCATATGTCATTTTTTTAGTTTTCACACTAGTAGTATTTAATCGTGTTTGAATTTAAGTATATATTCCAAAATTCTCCAAATTAAATATTTTACATTCGTTAAGCATTGGAGAAATCATGCATCACGTTTTGGAGAACTTGTTAGGATGGCAATGTGTTTAGCATTCTTATAACATCGATAGTATAAGAATCGTCCTTTCGTATTAGACTGCACATTCTGAACAAATATACCGAAAAATGCAAGCTCTTCTTTGCTCACATAATTGGTTGCATAGATATTTTGATGGTAAGATATTATTTTTATTATAAAATTATAAATTATGAAACTATATTATATTTTAATATTATAATTTTTTTAATAGATAGTGAAAGTTTGAAAACTATGAGTTCGAAGTGAATTATGAAGTTGAAGCTTCAAAGATTATCGGTGTAAAAAAACAATGTAATTCAAGCATTTAGAGTTTAGATTCATTTCTGAAACTCTTTGATTGTATGATACAAAACTATTTTTGAACAATTTATCGTTAATTTTATTTTATGTAATCTTTAACTTTTTTAGAATATTTTATACTTTGAATTTTATGTTTGTCATGTGATTTATATATTTAATTTTTGTATACGTATATATATTAGAAATATAGAATTCTTAAGAATAAAAAATACATAAATTAATTTTTGTTGTTTGCTTATAGCCCAATTAGCCTGCTAGGCTAGTCCAAAACCCGAACGTTTAGGGTTAGGGTTGGAAATTTCTAACTCGATTAGTATGTACCCGATTAACCCGTAACCCGAATAGGACTAACCTGAAACCTGATGAATTGGTCCGATTGACATCATTGCCTCATATACTTTCTCCAACAAATTTCTCTTTCTTCTCTTCTCATTTTTTATTTTGATTCTTATAAAATTTATCAAATTTGATCCATGTAAAAATATTTAATATGTATATTAAATTAGACATCAGGAATATAATTTGTTTTCATATTGACCAATTCAAATTTCACTAATAAAATGACATAATTAAATTTTAGGCTAACCTTGAATAAAATAATTAATGCATGTTTATCTCAATTCCAGAAAAATATATGTTTATTGGGACGTGAGCATTTCTTTTTCACATATCTCCTTTAATATTAATGATGTGTATCTAAATTCAAGAGACAACAAAAATTGTCATCAAACTGGAGGAAGTAAAATTGATACTTTTGAAAGAAAAAAAATAGAAACATAGCTCAAATATATTACATGTATTAAAAAATATTTAAAATATATATTTTCCATAAAAGATAAGATATCTGAAGTCATACAAATATAAAACATATAAGAAATAGGGATTATTGCCTTGAAATATATAAATTTTCACCATATTCTGGTTTTGGACATAAACTTAAAAATTTACCTCTGAACTCTAAACATTAAAATTATTTGATAATTATAATTACATTTTATAAATATTATGAGGTTTTAAATCTCACGTTTGGATATCTTGCTAGTGGAAGTATTAATATTTAATACATTGTAAGTGAGATTATGGCATAAATCTGACCGACAAATGAGAACGAAAATACAGATGACTAAACCCCAAAAAAGTAAAAGTAGAGACATTGAGATCAGATATTATGTAGAATTTTATTATACAGATGTCTCTACGAATATTCCTCTACGAATTTTATAATTATCAGTAAACAAGTTCTTTCAGCTAATGGTTTTTAAATCGTGTAGCAATTTATTAACGGATAATTTTAAATTGGTAGGACACTTTCTTTCGAATGGATAAATTAGATGTTCGAGTCACTATAAAGAAAAATAAAAAAATATTATTAATCCTCTTTTAAAAGTTAAGAAAAATAAAATAGAGCTAGCAACCTGAAAAATACTGAACTTTCACTAAATTCTGATTATTTTTTTTAAAAAATTCTCTTTGGCAGTTATTTAACTTTTAATTTAATCAGTTTCGCTATCAAAGCTCGATTCTCAATTAATGAGGCCCACATATTCAAATGGATTATAGTTAGTCATGGGCAGTTTATGTAAAAAACAACAACATTTTGTTAAGTGGTCGTCTACTAATTCGGCCATCTCAAATTATCAGGCAGCCATATCGTCATGAAATTGATTCTGAATCCAACTTGATAGCAAAATTAGATAAAAGTAAAACCTTGGTTGGTAATTATTAGGCATATTTTTATGTGGGTGTACATAAAATTTGGTCAAAATTCAATAATTTACACGGTATTATTTCTTTAAAGTATAGATATTGTACATTGGTATTGATTGGGGGGAAAATCATCAAGTTCTATTACAAGAACAATTTGAATAAAATTATGTTAAAGTGGTTTTTTTTTTTTTTTTAAAAAGGAAGAAGTTATGTGAATAAGTAGGACAAGTAATGAAAGTCGAAAATTTGAAATATTAGGTGAAGTGAGTTGTCTGGAATTTGGGATGAAAGCATCGTGGGCGGCTCTTAATTGTTAGGTAAAACAGAAAAGCGAAAAAAGGTGCATATAAGGATGTCCCTGTTTTAAGGTACCAAACCATGAGGCCTTGTTTGCTGCTATAATACAAGACAATCATACAAATTACCACATCTGACTTTCGTTCTGTCTTTCTAGGCTGCTTTATTAAATATGTGAGGTTTTTGCTTCTTCACGAAAAGTATTTTTATTTTTTTTTAATAGAAAAAATAAATTATTTCTTTTAATGGAGTGCAATGCATGACACTTTTCTTTGGCAAAACACATTTAAAAATGGTCTTGTGGCTTCATGTCATGTGAGTGCGCGAGCAGAGAGATGTTAAGCACCACACCACGTCCGAATGAGGCACACTCGGACGCATCTGGATATACGATGCATTCATCCTAATTAAATCTTTTGTGATTAATACATCTTAATAAAGAATTAATCAAGCCTAACTGAGATTGATGAGCACTAAACTAATTAGGATGGATGCATCGGACATCACATCTGGATATAAGCAAAAGTCACAATGATTTCAAAGTTAACATGAACTGGACACTGAAAAGGAAAAGGAAATCTGACAAGACATGAGACAAACAAAATAAAATCTTGGTAGAAAATAGCCTCAGCATTTAAAGCGGGCCAAATTGAGATCGATTACCAGTGGCAGTGTTAGATAATCGGCATAAAACAACGCTAGGATCAACAGATTCAACCGCAAAATCGCATCTTTGATCACAATAACGCACCGCACTGCAAATAAAATTCATCTTCATTGTACAAGCATCAAAGCTCTAACTGGTCTCATGTTTTGATCTCAAGGAATTTTGGGATCCAAATTCTGGTTTTTTAGGCTAATCTAACTGTAAAGATTAAAAACTCCACCAAGATGATGCAGCAGAATCAGAGCAAGCAAATTTTTCAAATCAACAAAACTCTTCAGAAGACCTTAAGCAATATATATATATACAAACTACTGTACAGACTAGGCATGTAATCCAGTGATGGACACAGGAAAAAATAAATCAAAACCTCCAGTGAAGCAACAGCCATTTATGGAGCAAGAAAAGAAAACGTCTCAAGAACTCATGGACCACAAATCTGAAAAATCAAGATAAACTATATTTTCCAAAACCCTGCCTAAAGAAATTTACCTACAAGAGCCCACCAGATGAGTGGCTCTTTCTCCCCTTTTCACCATCTCCCTCTTGCTGCAGAACTCTCACGCTGATTGCGGAAGTGACTGAGAAGCTGTTGAGCCTGGTTCGAGTGAGAGAAAACAAATATTGTTATTTCATAACAGACGGGGGAGGGCGGCAATTTGCAATGTTTTGTCTCAAAATAAGAGCACAAGATACGGTTGTTATTGTGAAAAATCTACAAGAATACACGGGAAACTATGTACCTTTTCCTTAGCTCTAGGAGTGCCGGACTGAGATAACGCCACAAGAGGCGGAACGGCTCCTTCTTGCAAAATGCTCCGACAATATTTAGGACTGTTGATGCACAGCTGCAACAGTATCGAAGCTGCATTTTCCTTTCCTCTTTGGGACCCTGTATCGACTATCTCAACAAGTAATGGAATGCCCTCTTCTCGAGCAATTGCTGAGCATCCTTCTGCAATGGTCGACAAATTTGCAAGAAGAGCCACAGCTTTATCGGTCATCTCTGATTCTGGATCCAACAAGATCACCAAATGCTTAACTGCTCCAGCTTGAACTATGCGAGCCTTATTTTCATGAAAGATAGTTAGGTTAAATAACGCGGTTGCAGCATCTTTCTTTCCTCTGATAGTACCTGTTCCTAAAAGATCAACCAACGGTTTAATTGCCCCGGATCGACCGATCTTTATTCTGTACTCATCTAAAAGTGAGATACTAAAAAGAGTGGCAGCAGCATTCTCTTTGGCTCCTGCATTTCCAGTTTTGAGAACATGAATTAGCGGTTCTAGAGCACCTTCTTCCGCGATCCTGGCCTTGATGTTTTCGTTAATAGATAAATTCAGAAGAGCAGTGACGGAGTGTTCCTGTGTTGCCTCGACATCTGAGTGTAAAAGTGCAATCAACGGGGCAATAGCCCCACATTCACCAATAATGATGCGGTTTTCCATATTAGACTTCACAAGAAGCCGTAATTCTCTGGCGGCTGCAGTTTGTAGTTCATTTGAAACACTCTTCAAGTTGTTGACGAGTTTTTCCACATGAGAAGTTGAAGTCAATACATCATACCCTGACTCAGATGGAAGAGACACAGCTCTAGATGGAGTATGGTTTCCGTTGACAACCATCTCACCCATTGTTTTGGCACTGCACCGCCTTTCATGTAAAGAATGAGAAGCACCACCAGCTTTTTTAACAAGGGAAGTGGAACAAACAGACTTTGTATTATCTGACATGTCAATCACATTTTCCTGCTTACTTGATATTCTTGCATTTTCAGTTTCTGCTGTTGCGACATAATCAATGCTGGACACAGCACTCGACTCTGACTCACTCCGGCTGTGTACATATGAATGCTCTGGAGAAGACTCATCGAGTTTCTCGATCACCCCTCTGGAAACGCGATTCTGAGTCTCCAAACCGTGTCCAAATGAGGATCCAGATGCAGAATTACCTCTTTGCGGAGGACATTGGCTATCATCTTCATGACCAGCGTGCTCAGAAGGGGAATGAACTCTTTCTATTTCCGCATTTTCACGCTTGCTAACAAGTTCTAGATTGTTTTCATTGCACCAATTTATTATGAGAGCTTTAACAGTATAGTTGGGGATAAGATTCTTATGGGAAAGCTTGTAACCGGTTTTGGGGCATATCCCAAGTCCATTATCCAACCATTTCTGAATAGCAGCTCTCTCATAAGTCTGGCCAGAAGCAACAATCACGGGATCTAACATCAGTTCCAGAGATAACGGGCAGCGGAAATACGAAGGAATCTGGATGCCATCTATGGCTTTAAATTTCTCGAGATTAACAACATAATCACGAACGTGAGACAAAAGATCAACAGCATGGGAAATGTGATCTAAATCCCCTTTTATGTTGCTGCCTTCAGCTTTTTGTTTCTCCTTCTCAAGTGCAATATACTCATTCAAGACTTCTTCACTTGATGTCAGGTTGAAGGACTCAATGATGTGTATAAGATGTAGAACACCAGGAGCTTCCCTGTCTTTTTGGCTTTTCAGAATCTTTTCTATTTGTTCAGCTAGTTGCCCTAGCTTCAGATTCTGACACTCCTGCACAGAAAGCTGAATATGATATGTATGTTAAGTATTCTCTTGGTATTATATGCATAGTATCATAAAGGTAGAAATACACTCCCTCCACATACAAAGAAGCAAACTCAAAAATAAAGATAAATAGAAAGAAGAAAAAGTGAGAGAGAGAGAGGAAAATAAAGGTCAAGAAATCAAGATTGCAAAATGTAGCAAATGAGTATATAATAGAAAAGGCCATTGTTGGAGAAAGGTTCTGTAATAACTTCTTACCTGTACATGTGCTAGGCTTGCAGAAGTTGGTAATGATTCAAATATTTTGCAAAGAATGCAAGACAACTTGACTGAGGCAATCTGGATGCTCAAGAGCAATGGCTTACTTTGCAGTACCTGAAAACGCACATTATCAGTATATTTTATAACTGTGTTTATATTTCAATGTAATTGGAGAATCAAGTCATGTGCAATCAGAAGGTACTCACACAAAGTAACTTGCTAGTTCTTGGGGACCATTTCTCGAGGAACTCTCTGGCCTCATTCACAGCTATATCCAACTCTTCACATTCTTTAAACAGTGCTTCATACATTGGTGCTTTGTGATCGGAAACATCATCAAGTACTGGTTTCAAATGCTTTAACATAGAAACCAAATTCTGATAATCCTTCTCAGCTGGCATCGTACTCGATACACGGCATGTTACCAGATGAATGAATCGAGAAATACTGTTAATAAGACATCTTAATGGTGTCAAGTCCATCCTGTTTGAATGAGGACAGATAATCAGAACCAGAAAGGGATTTCTTTTCTCAAGCTAAATACAAATTAAGGAAACAATTGGGCAACATGATTCCAGGCATTTCTTTTCTCAAGCTAAATAAAAATTTCACACACTTCGTTCATTTATTTATCTAGGAAAAGGTTCTTGACAGGTCAACTAGGGAAAAGGACAAGCAACAGAACGACAAAAAATCCACTTCCAACAATACTTGCAGACTAAGGAATTCAAGATTGCTAACACAAGTTACAGGGAAAATAGGAAATTACCAATACTAGAAATGGAAAATTACTAGGGTTTGCAGAAAATTGATCAACCACCAAGGCATCAAGCAACCACAACGACCGAGAGTTGAAAGGTTGCACTTCGAAGCCACTTAGAGTTGCTCATTAAGGTAATTAATGGTGATGGGAGCCCTCGGAGCCAATCAATCCCTCCTAGATAATACAAGAGTTAAAAGGAAATTGTAGTCAGTAAAAGATTCACACTAACAGAAAGTAGAACTCCAGAATTATCTATCTGTACGCATGAATTCATGCACATTAGAGAAAAGTAAGATAGCACAGATCCTTCTCCTGCAAGCTTAAACTTAACAGGCAACAATGCCACTCTGTATTTGTCTAGAAATACTAATATATCGAACAAGCCCATTACAGTTGAAGTTATTGGCGGATACACACATAAAGAAGACCCCTTCCAGATACACGAAACAAAACAAAACAAAACAAAACAAAACAAATAAATATTTTTATAGACAGTTAATTGTACATAACCCTAAAACCCTAAATTGATTATCGAAACTAAAGAAGATTACACGTTTGTGAACTCATGTATGGAGATGATATAGCCTTGCATATGCAAGTTTTTCAGTCATAGAAAATGACCTTTCTAGCAGCAGATACATGACCCAATAAGTCAACTACTAGAGAATCTTACAATATGAAATGGAAATAACAGCAAAAGAACAATATTTTATTGCCTCCTAAATGAACTAGAGAAAAAGAATATTCGTGTCAGGTGCCATTTAAAGGTTAAGAGCATGCTATTAGTTTTAACTATTCAAATTTTTAGAAACAATATGTGAACATGTACCATAACTGCATTTGCATAACAAGACTCCTGAAATACAACTCTAAATCATTCTTCACTTGCTGCAGGCTAAAAAGCATATCAATTTTCAATGTTCCACGCCAGAAATAACTACTCTTTACTTGGTTTTTCACACCTAAATAACGGCAAAATCGTCAAAAAACAAAAGCATTTCAAATTGCTGATGTTTCAGGAAGCACAATGGTAAGACTAAACCAACAAGAGATATTGAAATCTCCATAGTTTTTCTATGCTAATGTAACTAAACTCACATTATACTCTGAAAATCGCAACATGTTCGACAAAAAGCTCAAGAGAACATGCAAGAATTCAGGATTCCGTTAATATGCAATATTGCTGAATTGGAGAAAACTAAAGTAAACCCCTTCGAATTGGAATTTCACCTTTGTAAGAAGAGTGTAGAAATGATATACAAAAATCTGGATCTTGATAACGACCCAGAAGGAAATTCCGGCTTCAAAGCGGAAATCCCATAATTCTTGATCTCTCAGTAATCAAGAATCAGGTACGGGATTCCACAAAAAATAAAATTTTTGCTCGTTTTACAAGAAATCTTGCCACCCCTCTTCGCTCTGCTTCATTTTCTGGAGCTGGAAAAATCGAGAAAAAAATATTGAAGGGATCCGAAAAAATTAAGAGAGAGAGAGGAGGAATATGTGGGCCCCAATCTATAGATGCAAATTTGTACGTGGTGGGGGAGAATATATTAATGAGGTAATTATGAATTGGTTGTCTTTATTAATTAATTAGGAGAAGGGTTAACGAGTAGGAATCTGTCAATCATGATTAGATGGAAATGAAAAAAGTTGAATCTTTTTTTTATGAAGTGGCGAAGGGGAAGAAGCTCTTTTTGCGGGCAAGGTAAAAATTTTGTGTGTGTGAATGACCATTATGTCCTCGCCCTATGATGAAAACTAGTAATGAAGACCACATATCTTTCTTTTTTTATGAAAAAGGAATATCAATACTTCATTAAGTACCACAATTAACAATCTCCCTAAGGTTTCATATCTTTCATTTTGTCCGGAGGTTTATATATCCAAACAGTCGTACTAGAGTATTGTGCTCAACGTTGAACTTGACAATAAATTATCGTATTTAAGTATGAAAAACTCATGCTATTCTCTCATATTATGTTTTCTTACAATTGATTTAAAATACTTGATACACTAGTCGATAGCTAATGTCTTCACTATCTATGGTAGGATAGATATTGCATTCATTTTATTGCATATATGAATGAATCTATAATGCAAATGATAATTGATATATAAAATGTAGCATTTGCTATAAGTTTAAATAGATATACAAAGAAATGATTTTAGAGAAAATAAAAATAAATGAGGAATTGTGATATGGATCCATCGTAGTATTTTCAGAAAAGGACGTGGATTATTGGTCTTTCTAAAACTAACTACATACACCGGTAAATTTAATATCTAACTTTGAACTATATAAAATGTCAAAAGCAGTTAGTTAGAGTGGAAATAAATGATGTATTATCTTACCAGATGAAATAATAATATATTGGAGATTACCAACAATAGAAAAATAAATAGAAAAATGTTCATTGAAACTCTCTTTTTCCACTTCAATATTGAGAATGTTCTTGCCTAATTAGAATAAGAAATATACTTGTACTATAGCTTTGATTAGGAATAATTTTATCCTGAATATTTTTTCATAGAAGGCGGTTTTATATACATAAATTAATTAGTAATAAAGATCAAATCAAGTATGTGGCTATATATTTTATCTGGATATTATACTACATTATTCTATAAATCATTTAAGACAATTCAGAATTGCATCGAGGACGTCATGGTGGCATATTAATTTATATTATTGATCTTGATTATATCAGTGATCGATTGATCGAGATTGATTATCATGTGAATTAATGTTTCTGTATATGTTGTACTTATAGAAAGATTAAGACTACAAGTTCATTCTAGAGTTGTATCTTAGGTGCCCTTTTTATTTTAAATTTTTCAAGTAATTAACAAGATTAATTGTAACTAATAAATTTCAATTAAAACCAATAAATTATATTTATTAAATTAATAAATAATAATTAAAAATCAATTATAGCATATACACTATACATCTAAATGTATACAACCTTTTGACGAAATGTGAATATTTCAAATATTTGGGTTGTAAATTTTTTCCTTAAAAAGGAGAATTATCTATTACATGACATGAAGAATAAGGCGGGAAAGATACGGTCAAAGAATGGCATGGAATGTTGTAAACCAAACACGGTTTTATCCATTTGTTTTGACCTCAACTTTGACCACTAATCGCCGTCGATGTCGGCTACTTTTTAATCAAGTTCATGTTTATTCCATAAATAAATAATTATCAGTAAAAGTCTAAGGCGTGTTTGGTGGGGGGGAAATGGAAAAAAGGTAAAGGATAGAATTAGGATGTCAATTTAGCATGAAACCCGTGGGTTGACCCGATTAACCCGACAACCCGACATGGTTAGGGTTGAAAAATCACAACCCGAAAAAAATCT
>JAYDZE010564016.1:0-12421 GCA_034509125.1 Monilaria moniliformis | reverse complement strand
AAATTTGCTTTTTTTTTAATGTTCGTTCTTATCATACTGTTGGTTATAAAATTTAATGAAAATCCTTTGTATATGGATGCATAATCAGTTGAGCAACGTATATTCTTTAGCTATTTTAAAATAAAAAGGAAAATTGTAAAATCAGCCACTTTTATAAAATAAAAGAAAATAAAATAAAAAGGTTTATCTAGCCATCATTTTGGCAATTTGTCTACACAACTTGTCACACTTGGAAGTTGCCCCTGTATATTTATTTTGGGCAGGCTATTAGCTATTATTAGACTATTTTCCTCCTATTTTATTGCACACTTGTGTAAAATGACATTTTAGTGGCATGCCACTTGCAACCTAACGAGTTGCTTTATGTCAAATTACAGGATAAAGAGGGTTCTTAATCAACTCCAGTACTATCATCAAAGTGTGAGATATAATAGCTTAAAAATAGCGAAGTAAAAATGTATTAATTAGCATATAGAATCCAAGTGCGACAAAGTAATTTACCAAGCATGCCTAGCTAGTGTGAACTTGGTTTGTTAAGTTTTAACCTTCCACTACAACAAAAATATTTAGTGGTGACACAATTTTAATGATACTAACAGAAATTTCATTATATTTACCACATCTTTAATATAGCAAAATTTAGCTACACCCATATATAAATTTATAATTTTTTATGGCACATCAAAAAATAAGGAAATTTGATACATTTAACAATTATAACAACTTTTGTAACATCTATACATATAACTAACTTTTGTTACACCTTAAATAAACTATCACAACACATATTTGTTACACATATGTGTCACAATCTCTCTTTCTATCTATATCTCTCTCTCTCACACACACACACATATGTATATATATACATATGTATTCACACAC
This sequence comes from Monilaria moniliformis, assembly GCA_034509125.1. NCBI lineage: Eukaryota > Viridiplantae > Streptophyta > Magnoliopsida > Caryophyllales > Aizoaceae > Monilaria > Monilaria moniliformis. The sequence goes on along the minus strand of JAYDZE010564016.1, from coordinate 11,536 downwards.
ACACACACAAATATTTTATCATATTACTTGCAGTATTAATAGAAAATACTTTTTTTCAATAAATAATCATAAACATATTGTCATAACAAGTTGTAAAGAATAAATATACTTTCACATGTACACAAATATAATTTGGTTGTTTTACTTTAATAATCTGAAGGTATTGTATTTAAGGCTAATATTTACCAGAATCTATTTGCCTCCTTCGCTGACTTGACCACTTTTACAAATTCGGTTGGAAACAGAACCGGATTCGTTGCACTTCTATCTCATCATAATTAAATTAAGAGAAAAGATAAATGTACATCATTGTACATACATAATATTCCTAAATTTTAAATTAAATTGAATCGGTTTTATTTAAATTGATTTTATTACTAATTATATTATTTTTTTACTAAATTACTATTATGATATTTTCAAAGATATAATTAAAAATTGGTTTGATAGATACTTCAAATAAAGCAATAAAATTGATTTTGAGATAAATATGTAGATATCCAATAGAAAATTTAATCTGTTTCTAAATCTGTAGATATCTAATTTGAAAAATTTAAATTTTTCTTAAATTATTACAGAAGAGTAAATATATAATATATTAATTTATTTTAAATTAACTAAAATTTATAAATTAATTGAAATATAATATATCTAAAAATAGCCTTTATATATGTACATGTACATTTATCACTACTCTTAAATTAAATAATTTTGTTTTTTTGTCTATTTTTGTTTTGGTTAGAGCCAGGAGTCGGTTTGGACTTTGGATTAATTTTGTCCTCGTTACTATTAATTATCTCCAATTATCCGAAAGTTGCTATGCAAAATAGGTCCGTATTTTAAAATTTATTTTCTTATTTTCATTTAACGAGGTTGTGTGCGACAATTCCTCAAGATAAAAATTCCAAGATATACTCACCTCTATAAGAAGTTTCATTCTCTTCCCAAAATTTTAACAATATTATAATTAACTGATCTTTCTATTTTAAGAATAATTATATTTGTTGCTCCGTCGTCAACGAGCACACCACCGCATGCTCAATAGCCAGAGCACATTTGGAAAATCGAATTTTATAAGAAAAATTACAATAGCCGATTTTAAATCCAACGACATTTTTCTTTTTTATTTAATTTTAATTAATGTAAATGTCGAATTTCTTAATGATGAAGGATTATAGGTAGTACTGAAAAATACGTAAATAATATAAGTATTCAATGACTTAGTGTTCAACACCGTGGATATCCTTAGTTATGAAGTTGTTGAGATTGAAATAAAAAATAAATAAAATTAAAAAAAAAAAAAAAAAGTTGTTGAGATTGACATCAGATAATTTCGTCGTTGAGATTTACATCGGATAATTTCGTCACTAATTTCTCGTAGTGCTTGTGAAATTTAGCATGTGCAGTTAGACTTTTTATGGTGAAAGTTAGTGAATGTGGGCTGTTGTACTTTTTATGGTGAAAGTTAGTGAATGTGGGCTGTTGTTTTCCTTATGGATGGAGAGCCATACATATCTCCTCTCTCTATTTTCCCATTCCTTTATGTCAAGTGGGCTAGATTCGAATTGATAGGGCATGGGGCTTTATCTGAGGAGAAATATTTAGAAAAAACAAACATACTTATACACACAAACATATATATATATATAGTGCGTGTGTGTTTTCGCATGCTAAAAGAATGTTCACCCAAACAATAGGCGAGTTGACTCGTCATTTGCCGACATGATTATATGAAGTGGGATATAAATTAATTTTTCAGAAAGATGAAATTTTTAAAGAGAAAACAAACATCAGAAATCTTTTTCAAAAAAACGCTAAAAGTTGGAGACACATACTACAAAAGCTTACGACATATACATACTTATCGTATACACATACTATTGGTGAAAATTTGTGAGAAACAGATCTATTCACAGCAAATATGGACCGCCATTAATATAAGTTTATTGGTTTAGAACACTACACGTAAAATCATCAATATATCGTATTTCTGCATTACAAAAAATTAATAGGCGTGAATTTTGGGGAAAAAGACTCACAAACCAGTTTTGACGGAGGGTATTACCAAGGAGACCATAATACGTTTCAGATTTGTCTAATGTTGTTTTTCTAAAAAATTTGTAAGAAATTTAATGGTATTTACGAATTTCATCTTATTCCGCAATAAATAAATAAAAAGGACATATATAAAATGATAAAATAGCGATTATGAATTTCTCTTCGCTCATGCATAAAGAAAATTAAGAAAAAGTTTATAATTGAAAGCAGCACGAGATTTTCCAATAAATAAAAAATAAAAAAATAAAAAAATAAAATAAGACCCCTTTCTGTAAGCGTAAAAGATGAAGTATTAACTTTGGTCTAATAAGATTGCTGTCCATATATTACGAACTATATTTTAGTTTCATATTTTCTTTAATATATATGTATGTATGCATATATTTATTAATATGACACCCATAAAATACATAATAAAATTAAGATTAGTCAACCTGAAATTTCCCACCTTTTAATTTCGTGTCTAATAAATAGGGTTCGAGTCTCCCTATTTTTAATTTCCTTGGCACAATTTTTTTTTTAATTCAGCAGCCAAATAATATTTATCTAAATAAATCCAATTTTTAGGCTAAGAAAAATTTCCCCAAATAGTAACCGAAGGTATACAGGAAAAGTAGGGGAAAAGAGAATGTGGAAAAAAGTCCAATTCGATCGCATGGGATTGGTCCTCTATGGAAGCGTTTGACGATCACGCAACTTCTTACTATGAAATAGCAAACTATATTTGAAAATCTAAACTTTCTAAATGGAAATTGTAATCCCAACACGACTTTATGTAATTTCCATATATATACATATAGATAGATAGTGCAAGAGTGAGAGAACCACAAATTTATTCCAACTATTCATTTATATCGCCCTGTTAATCCCAAAACTCCATTAACCCGTTTCTAGGATTCCTAATTTCAACTGGATAATTAACAAGAAAAAGGATTATATTATATCACATATTATTGTTGGTAGACTTCATTACTCGAAGGCACGAATTATATTTCATCAAGCAAATGCAATCCAATCTTTGCTGTATATAATTGCTGCAAAAGAAGTTGAAGGTTTTCGTTTTTCACAGTAAGTTTTTACCTCTTGAGGGTTTCTCTTGCATGTACATTTTATGGCAGTGTATGTGAATCTTGGAGGTTTTGCGCATATATATATATTTTTTCTCTTTAAAATGTCTTTGAAGTTGAAACTACGACGTTCAGGTCGACCTAAATCCGACGTCTAAGTACGTTTTTTGGGACCTTTTTATGGCACAACAATACACAAATCCAGAAGTAGAAGATTAAAGTTGGGATTTTTAGCTTTTCTTGCTATGCTTTAACGAGTTGTTTTTCCTTGAATCTTCTTCTTGTTTTTGTGCTTTATGTGGTGGATGCATGACCAAAATATACTTTACTTGCCCACCTAATTTTAAAAAGCTATAAGCCTCCCTCCCTCCCTCTCTCTCTCTCTCTCTCTCTCCTACTTGTGGGAGCTAATTTAGCTTCTTCATTTTTTCACTTGCACCCACTATCTTTTTCCTGATAAAGACTGTAGGTTTTTAGCCTGATTGCATTCTTTTTCCATGATTTGTTCACACATTAAAACCACATATATTTTCTCCACTCCCTTTTTTTCCAAATTTGACTTATTACGGCCCCTTGGCTACGCCCCTAGATAATTAGAAAAACATCATCAGTCTTGAATTGGTCCCTAATTATAAATTGTCCCTTAATTAAATAAACAAGCTGCTCGCGCGCGTATGTTGGTGGAGGCAATCATCTAGTCTCAGTTTTAGATTAGGTAATTACTTTTCATTTCTCATTATCACAACTTGATTAATAAATTTGGTGGCAGCAGGTTGAAGAATGACCTCCATAGGCGGCGGCTCGTCCACGGCGAAACTCCTACTCATCATCACCATTATCATAGCTTTAAACCTCACCATGCTTGCTGCAGGCCTACCAATCATGTCAAGCACCTCACAGTCAGGTAATTCAACATGAATTATTTTTTGGGGGGTATCAGGTTTATATGTCTATAATTAAATTCGATCATTACATCAAGTTATGAACATACTATATATCATTTCAGGGCGATTATTAGCTGAAACGAGCAATGGATCAGATTCGAGTAGATACTTGGAGGATACCGTCAGAGTAGACCCTTTGGATGGTTTCAAGAAATACAGAGGAGGGTATGATATAACAAACAAAAACTATTGGAGTGTAAGCATCTGTTAATCCTCTGCATAAAAATAGTCTAAATATACAAGAATTTAGTCTTATATATGTTGTTTTTTGGCGTGCAGTCGACTGCATTCACAGGCATATACGGATATAGCATTGCAGTTGCGTGGCTTCTGTGTGGTGTTGTATATGGAGGATATCTTCTTGTAAGAAGCTGTTGTTTTAAGAGAAGAAAACTCAAGAAAAAGAGAGCACTTTGTCACAAAAATTGCTATGTCCTACCCATTCTTTTGGCTGTTGTTTTTACCATTCTTGCTATGTAGGTAAACTCTTTCAAAAGCCAACAACACTGTTTTGTCAATAGATAAATGTTTGAATTGAATGTTGTGTGATCATCTCAGATTGGGAATTGGGCTAGTTCTTGGAGGTAATGCTAAGTTCCAATCGAGGGCAAAGACAGTGATAGACATCATAATCTACACAGCAGATGAGGCCTCGGATACAATATACAACACAACTGGAGCCATGAGAGAGATGAGCATCAGATTAGAATCTGTTAATGCGGATCCTGAGGCCACGCGCTTCTTGAGCTCAACGTCTCAGAGGCTCGATGCTCAGGCTGATGATATAGCTAGGCAAGCTTCAAAGAACAGGAGCCTCATCGACAACGGCCTCAAGATTGTGTATAGCTATATCTCCATTCCTCTTTATGCAATATCCATCTCTTGTATCTCACTGCGGAGGAATGACTAGTTATTGCTAATATTTGCAGGTATATAATAACCAGTGTCACAATTTCTTTGACTTTGGTTTCTGTGAATGCTCTTCTAGGTAACAATAAATTACTCCTTCACCTTCATTCACAAATATCATCATTTACTCAGACTGACTGAATTTTTTTTGTATAATACAGCATTAGGCATCCTAAAATTTCAGAGGATTGTTCAAGTGTAAGTATGTTTTCTTCCATCTTGTTTCTTTACGGAATGTTGCCAAAAATGTGATTTTTTTTTCTCTCATAGCTTCACTTACAACTTGCAGACTAATTGCAATATGCTGGATTTTGACTGTCCTATGCTGGTTGTTCTTTGGGATTTATTTCTTCCTACAAAAGTAGGTTCATTGCTTCCTTAACTCGACTAAACTAGCAAAAGATCTGTGATCATGAACACACTTGATATTGATATTCAATATGTCTTATTTCCAGCTTCTCCGAAGACACGTGCACAGCGATGGAAAGCTTCCAGAAAAATCCATACAACAACAGCTTGAGCTCCATTTTACCCTGCGACGAGCTGCTGTCTGCAAAATCAGTCCTCGATGATGTCAGTGCAGGAATCTATGACTTAGTAAACGAGGTATGATACGGATTCTTGCAATCCAAGTAGTGGAAAAAGCTGAGATTCTTGACATTTGAGAAAACAAAAAATGCAGGTGAACAACAACATATCCACATCATATGGCAACATTGTACAGATCTGCAACCCATTCTCTCGGCCACCTATGCATGAATACGAGCCGTGGACCTGCCCGTCTTCTTCAATCCAAATAGGGGACATCCCTCGGGTAACAACACGCGCAATTAATCTCGGCCAAACAGAACGCTAGATTCTGATCAACACACCGTATTATTCTGGGTTTCTTCCAACAGGTGCTGCGGCTGCTGGTATGTCCTGACTCGGGGGAGCAGGCGTGCAACGGAGGGATCCTGGTGCCTGCAAGCGAGTACAACACTATTGAAGCCTACACCACCTCCATACAGAAGCTTCTAGACGTCTACCCCGGCATGGAAGCCCTGGTCGAGTGCCAGACAGTCGAGGATGCCTTCTCGGAGATCCTTGACAACGAGTGCGGGCCTCTCAACAGATATGCCAAAATGGTGTGGGCTGCGCTGCTCTTTCTTTCTCTAACCATGGCTGCGTTAGTCCTCGTTTGGACTGTTGGAGCACAACATCAACGGACGCAACATTCTTTTGGTGCTTCTATCAAACCACACTCTATTATTATTACACCTCACATGCTCGAATCTGGAGCGCCTAGAATTTAGACTTGTGATTGGAGGTGGAGAAGATAACATCAGATTTTGTACAGGTAGACACAGATTATACGACGAAACGTCCTAGTATAGGTCATTTCCATACAATATACGAATACGAGATAGAGCCAACGGGGACAAACCCCTGGCGTGGCGCGGAATTCTTTTTTTTTATTATTATTTTTATTTTGTCAATGAAAATAATGTAACAATTTATTGTTAAGGTTCTTGAATACAGAACGTCGCTACAACTGCACATAGCTGCAAATCAACATCACGGGCTAATAAGATCTCGTCATTGTTTCTTCCAGGACATGGTTCATTTCTGACGTGAGAGAGAGAGTTGGAATTTTATCTTATTCTTACTATCAACGTCATTTTCTCGTTTATCAACTGTCTTAACCAACGTGTTGGGAAATAACACACAGTTATGAATAAGTAATAAACAAAATGAGAACTAATTTCACAGGTCATCTCTATGAGACTATGTGATAGCGATCGCGCACATCAGAATAGCACTCGCACGCAGGACACGTCAAAACGTGCGCAACATCGGTGGACGAGCGCAAGCATCGCCCCGGCACAAACGCACGCGACGCACATCACGAGGCCTAAGGCGCGCGCGTGGCACCAGTACATAGCCAAGAGCGCTCATGAAAGAAGAAGTTTTGTCTAAGTAGGAGTCTTATGTTTATCTTTTGTCTAAGTAGGAGTCTTATGTTTATCTTATTAACTATAAATACTTCCCGAAGGTTACAAAGGGAGGTAGGCATTATTCTTGGAATAGTTTCGAACTTTGGTATTAGTTCGAGGATCTCTTGTTCTTTTCTTCTATCAATAATATTGTTATTTCATTTCGCTGCACATACTCGCTATCCACCCCCCCCCCCCACATAACACATTTCGCCGTAAACTCTCGCCCCGCAACACATAATCCACCTGCCCATACCTTTACTCCATATCAATTGGTGCGGTGAGCGATCATGGTCAATACGTGCAATGGAGAATCACGCCTCGAAGCTGTGGAGAAGGCAGTGGAGGAACTACGAGAAAAAGTCCTCAGTTTGGACGCTTGGACGCTGGGATGAAAGTCGTGTATCAATTTGTACTCGACTATCAAAAACAACATGCTACCACGGATGTCATTTCGGAAGCTGAAGGCGGGCCAAAAACCCAAGAAGCGACATCCACCCCCATCAAAAGCACGATGTCATTCTCACCAACCTAATCCATATAGATGGTCTTGCCCACGTTTGATGGCACCGATGCACTAGGCTGGCTCGCTCGAGCAGGCCAATTTTTTATGGTCAACAAAACATCCAATGAGGACCGCATGGACTTGGCCTTCATCGCACTCACCGAACCCGCCTTGACATGGATCCAAATCCTCCGGTGACGCCCATTCTTTCATTTTCTTGTGCATTTCCAGCCTCTCCTAATCCTTGCACCTCAATTCCTGATTCTTCTCATTTCCTGCCATAAACACCTATTAAGTGCATGTTTTATTCATTTAAAATGAAATTCGACTCATAATTTCTAGCAACAATTTAATCCTATCAATATATGTGTTCAATAAATCAAATAGAATTTGATGTCGCAAAGATAACTAAATCTAGAACATCCTCGATCGTGTATATGCACGAATTAAGTTAATTGTATATGTAGAACATTAATTTACTTTTCAAGATTGGGCAAATCAAAAAGAAAAACCGACGGTTTGGTTACATTTTCATTCTCATTCTCATTTTCATCTATGTACTTTTTGAAGAAATTTTATGTCTACTTATTTATTTATTTTGAGGGAACAGAAATTTCAGTCGTTGATAGTTGACCATTTGCTATGAGTTGATGGACACAAGGACATGTGAAATATATAAAACTACGGCCCATGCCTGAGAATTCAAGGGCCCAATGTGAAATCTACAAGGGAGTATTAAGAATTAAAAGGGCCCCAGTTTTTTTGGTTAAGAACAATAAAATAATCTCTGCAGATTCTAATCTGTTTAGATAGCAGTCACTAACTATTTGCGTCACAAACAAAAGCCAACTACAAATGATTTTCGAAAATATTATTATTTTTAATTGAAAAACTATATAAAGTTACCTAGAAATGGTAAAAATGTTTTATTTTACTCTATGCTTAATAAAACGAACAAAGAAGGTGGACATTTTTTGAAAAAATGGGACAGTTCGAGAAATAGAGAGTATAAGCCAACCCCGCTTACATTTATTAGGATGTCTCTATCCTAAATCGTGGATAATTGTTAGGGAACTAGACCTATAACTCAATTGCAATATTTCATTATAGGCTCCTCATTTTGTGTACATTTGAATCGTGATTGTATAGCAATTTATCCCTATTATCTTTTTAATGTCACACTATTTGTCACGTTTTATTTTAAGTCGTCGGAAAATATTGGAGGCATCAAAATTATTAAAATTCAAATATGGAGTCATCATTGAAATATTTCATAAATGATGTCGGCGTTACAAATTGGATTTGCTTAGCAATAGCCAGAGGCCCTGTTTAGTAGCCGAGATAAAATAAGACAAAATAGTTAAATTGTGATACAATTTAAGATAAAAATCAGGATAAGGATCAAGATATTGATTTATTGATGTTGTTTGGTAGATAAAATAAAAATCAAGATAAAAATATGTTAGATATTTGGTCAACTAGATTATATTAGAAATAAGATGTAAAATAATCTTTGTATCCTTATTAAAATATAAATATATTTATTTAATTTTAATAATAAAATATTATTTGATTATTAATATACTAAACTAAATTACCAATTTATTAATTAATGACAAGATCAATTAAATTGGCATTATATTAATTAATGATATGTTTAGCTAATTGATAAGTTCATAATTAATTAAAGATAGATTAGTTTAACTAAAGTAAGATTTTTTAATTATTTTAGATAATTAATTAATGACTAAATCATTACAAATTAATTTTGCTTCGTTGTCGAAAAACTAAGAGTGTCGCCGGAAACCATGCACAGCATCGGACATGCGGTGACACCCAACCCATTTCAAACTGCGAATACAAACCCACATCAAATTTATGGAAAATAAGAGGCTCAAATTTTGTTAACATATCATCACAACTTCACACAAAGAAACATCGCAGTCATACCATATCATACAACACGAGCAAGAGCCAAAATTTTCAATCGACAAATCGAAACCCAAATCGTTTGGAAAAAAGAGGGTCAGATTGACAAATCGAAACTCAAATCAAACGGAAAAACGGGGCTCAAATCGAATGAATGGAGAAATCCATCGCCAAACTCGATAGAGAAGGCGGCCATGGAAGAAGGACTCAAATTAACGCCGCACAAGAACATAATAGAATGAAAAAAAAAGGCTCAAATCTAAAATTAGAAATCATCACAACCACACCATACCGTAGACAAATCAAACCCAAATCGAGTGGAAACAGTGAGAACGGAGAAACTCAATGCTATACTTGGGAGTGACGGCGGTCGTAGAACAAGAATGACTTAGATCATCGCCGCACACCACTACCACCGGCCACCGACGAATCGAGCAAGAGAGAGAAAGTGTGTGGGTTGCACGCAGATCGAGATAGCTCACACATTGGTTCTATGGGCATCAAGAAAAATTCGCGGATCAAGATAGTGTATCTTAGCGGGTGGGATACTTATGATGTGTATAACATAGTGCAATAATGGATTGAATGCGGACCGAGACGGGTCCAAATAATAAACACGGACCTCATCCATACTATCAAATACCGAAAAATATATTATTGGTCCAAGACATACTATCCTATCTATTAAATCAAACTGGGCCTTATTATATTATTGGACCTCATCCATACTATCAAATAGACTGCAAGTAGAATATAGTGATAAGATTGAAGGTGACAGATATGAATTTGGTAAAATGGGGATCCGACATTAACTTTAGTTAGTCTTTGCAATGTTAACTCACTAATATAATTATATTGTTTTAAATTGATCAATTATCAGCACGTCGCTTTCTCCGTACGCAGCGGAGAATAAGCGGCTCCAACAAATATGAAATTAGATAAATATTTACTTGATTTGCCCCAAAGTAATGCTGCACTAATAGAGCTTAGTAGTCCTAAAATTTCTTAAACTTGACCCATTCACTATCCAATCGAGCTTGAACTTTATTTGTTGATCGACCATTCGCGAGCTTATTCGAATATAAATTAACAATTATATTTAAAATCTAAATATAAATCATTAAATATGTTTTATAATTTATAGTAGATATCTAATATACTTAATACGAATTGTTTCAAAAAAATTATACCTAAAACTAGTTAGTTAAAATTTAAGAAATTAAATTATAACAAGTTAGTAATTTAATACGGTTCACTTAACAAGTCGAGCAGCGTCAAATCTAAATTTGAATCATCTATTGAATTGAGTTGTTTGACTCATTTACATATAGCCACAATTCATTCGTCAATATGATGATTTCCGAAATGAAAAAATAACTAAATGATTTAACATAAAATATAAATTTTTATGAATCTGGATATAAATCTAAGACTATGCAGATCCTTGATTATAAACAGAGACAAACTAATATTTCGCCATTTTGGGTAGAAAAAATGTTAATTTATAATCAATTAAGACTATAAATACCCTTAGGCTCCGTTTGGTATTATGGAATTGGTGATTTGGAATTGGAATTGGAGCCACCAATTCCAAATCAGTTGTTTGGTACAATAAAAATATTTAGATTTGGAATTGAATTCTAATTCCAAATCCTCGAATTCCACAATTTGAATTCCATAGGTAAAGTAAATATTTAGAATTTCATATCCTTAATGTGTGCTCACACACTCACATTCTCTCTCTCTCTCACGCCCTCTTCTCCCTCTCTCTCTCTCACACACACGCGCCATCTCTCTCTCTCTCTCACACAAACACACACACACACACACACTTTCTATCTCTCTTACACACATGTCTCTCTCTCTCTTTTTCTCTCTCACACACACACTCACTCGCACACATACACATACCATCTCTCTCTCACACACACACACCATCTCTCTCTCACACACACACTCTTTTTTCTCTCTCTTTATCTCTATCTCTCTCTCACACACATACCTCTCTCTCTATCTTTCTCACACACACACCACTATCTCCCTCACACTCTTTCTTATTTTTTTGGCATCTAATTTTTAGTCATTTCATTCAAAAGTTTCATAATTTGTTCTTTAGACTTTTTAGAAAAACATAACATATTTATTCAT
>JAYDZE010564005.1:0-12422 GCA_034509125.1 Monilaria moniliformis | reverse complement strand
CAATTTCACTAGAATTTTGATATGTGGGATAATTGAGAAAATGTCAAAAGTTGTGATTTTATGTTCCAGTTTCAAAAATTATGGGATTGGCCAGAAGTAAATGAAAAATTATGATTTAAATAGCAATTATCCCAAAAGAAATTGTAGAAGAAAAGATCGACGATCCAACGGTCACGATTTGAAGGGCAGGAGAGCCGTCGGATCATCCCGGTCCACAGCCTTCAATAGCGGCGGTTGCGACTGTCCCACCACTGTTTCCCCTCCGCATCAAATTTGCCCTTCTTTCACCCAACATCTCTCTCTCCACTCATAACTCCCTGTCCCCCTTATCAAGAACCACGCGCTCCCCCTGGCCGTCAGTGACACGCACCCCTCGTGAGCGCGTGGGCCCGCACAAGCGGACGCGGGGTATAGCTTGCCCTCCTCCTATCTTCACCGTCCTATAAAACTTCCGCACCTTATTTTACAAAACTCCTAACATTTTCAATTTTGAATCCCTCTCCACCCAAATTTCTAGAAGAAAAATAAATCGAATTCGTTCTAGTTTTGGTTTGTTTTCGGAGAATTGTTCGGGAAATTATTGCGGAAGTGAAGATGGAAACTTCAGTAGCGACGGAGCTGAGATTAGGGTTGCCTGGAAGAGAGGAATCGGAGGTGAAGATGACGAGTAACAACAAGAGATCTTGTTCGGAGATGGATGATTCATGCGAACAGCAGGAGGCCGTAGCGCCAGCTCAAAAGTGAGTTTCTGGATTCTGGTGCAGCTTTTTGTATATATGTATTATGTATATAATTATACATATCGACTAATCGATTTATTTTGGTAACTTTTTCAGGGCACAAGTGGTTGGATGGCCGCCGGTGAGATCTCACCGAAAAAGTATTCTGCAGAAGAAGGCAGAATCGGATGGTTCGGCGATGTTTGTGAAGGTGAGCATGGATGGAGCTCCATACCTACGGAAGATCGATCTCAAGTTTTACATGAATTACCTTGATCTGCTCAAGGCTTTGGAGAACATGTTCAAGTGCACCATAGGTAAGATTTATTTCATACAAATCTCTCTCTCACATATATACAATGCATGAAACGGATGGGATTTGAAAATTTGTTTTGTTTCGATTTAATTCAGGAGTGTATTCGGAGAGAGAAGGATACGACGGATCTGAGTTTGCGCCGACGTATGAAGATAAGGATGGGGATTGGATGCTAGTTGGGGATGTTCCATGGGAGATGTTTGTGACATCTTGCAAAAGGTTGAGAATCATGAAAGGGTCAGAAGCGAGAGGGTTGGGCTGCCTGTAGATTCACGCATATCTCACACAGTGGATGTATCTTGAGTTTGGCTACTTGCTTGAATTCTTTCATGCATGAATTCAGACATCTGCAGCTGGAAAGAGAGGCCGCTTGAAGACATGTGTACAGTCTTTCTTTTTATTTTTAAAGAATTTGGGAAATTTGTAATGTATTAACAAAGGTAGATTAATTTAGCGCCACACTATACGATATTTAATACAATTAGATCGAAACTTCGGATTCTGGATCTTGTGTTTTTGAGTTTTTTTTTCTTTTTTCGATTTTTTTATTACATATATCAGAAAATGTCACTGTAGTAAATTAGTGATGTATGCGATAGATCTGTTTGTAAAAGGGTTCTTAACCCATTTTTATTTTTTAAAAAGAAAAATATAAGCTCCACTGAATGAGAAGTATCTAGATTTATATATATAAATGGCAAAAGAGGGTTCTTTTTCGCCTTCTACTTTTTGGTTTTTGGCTCCTTAATATTTTTTTTTTCCTTGTAAATCTTTTTTATTATTTCCTTCTTTGTTGAGAAGATAAAATTACTATACAAACACGATAAATCGATCGTATATATATCCCCCTCAAAAAATTGATATTGCTCGTATATGCGTTTATTATTTTATGGAAATCAATCGTTTTCTCTAAGTTAGCTAATCGTGTGTTGTTTCTCAACATAACCTAATTACATGATTCGGTTGCCTTAATGATTACTAATAACACGATTGAATTGAAAATCCCGAATGCCTAACTAAGCAACGGGGCAGAGTCGGGTTGGGTATTGTTTTCCCATTCCCATACCCGCTTTAGAAATTCATCATGTACTTGATCCTATAGAGATATAACGGTGCGGATATATTTGACTACTTATTTGTTTTCGCATAAGAGCAATGGAGTAATCATTCATAATTTATAACTCTCGCATGCCTTAAATAACCGATTATATCTTTAGGCGGTGTTCAGTAGCCAAGTTAACACATATAAGACGTTTTTATCCTATCTTATTTTCTAGTTCAGTATGTTTGATAATTTATCCATTCGGGCCGCGATAAAGGGCATGCCCGCTTAGGCCCGCCCTTAAAATTCAGTTGTCGCCCGTTTCTGTACCAGGTGAAAATTGCCCGATTGTGTGACCTAGCCTATATCCATCTCATGTTTGAAGCCCCAATTCCCTTCTATGCCCTCCTCGTCTGTTCGTCCTCCTCCCTAGCAGGTGCAAAGCATTGAGCTTCAGCGGAAATTTTTGAAGTCATCCTCATCGTCGAAGGTTTATCCAGAGCAAGGTATGCTCCGTAATTTCTGCATCTGTGATTTTCGCTCCCATCGTTTTTTTTTTTTCCCTTTCAAACTGTGTTGTGGGCTTCGAATTTTGGTAGATGGTCACTTGATTTTTTTTAAACACCAACAACCTCCGCGCAACTTCTGTGACTAATTTGCAATTGCCATTTCGAGAATTTGACAATTTTGATTTGTAAAGGGTTTAGCGAGTCTGATGTTGTCTCCTGACATTTCGAATGTAATAATGTGTGGGGGCATATCTGTATATGGTTTTCATTAGAAGCTTCTGTCTATAACTACTTTTATTTTCATCCGAGATCGTTTCCTTATTGCTTTGAACATGCCAAGATTTGTTTTGATCTTTCACATGTAGTGGGATTAAGCTTTATATGTGGTCTACAATGTTGGATGGTTGTTCTGTTAGATATAGTGTTTGGTGTTATGCATAAGAATTAAGATTTGTGAAAGAACTGTTGGTTGAGCTTTAAGAACTTATGGTGAGGTAATATTCTGTCATCTTTTGGGGTAACAAATCTGGGTTGTGAGTAGCAAGTTTTGGATTTAACACGTGGATTCATGGTGTGCAAAGTTAGATCATAATTTGTAAATATAATCTGTCATTTGCAGATGGCTTACTTTATATCAATTATGAGGTTTTAACTTGGAGATTTGTCTCAAGCTTTTTTCATTTTTTGTCTTGAATTAGAAACAATGTCTTCCTACAGTCGATGCTACAACACAATATACATGCTACTTGAAGAGGTAGTTCATCAATTTGTCGTCGACATGAGTGTTGTTGCTGAGAACATAGACTCTTTGGATAATAACAAAAGAAAAAGAAGGTGTCCCGAACACAAACAACCATACACCATGATAGATAGAATCCCAACACAAATTAAGCATTTGAACAGATTAATAGGACTCACAAATGTAGATTGTATGCATAATATTAGAATGGATCGGAATACATGCAGATGACTTTGTCAGTTGTTGAGACAAGTAGGTCAGCTATCTGATGGGAAGTGCGTGGGCGTCGAAGAACAGGTTGCCATGTACCTAGGCATCCTAGCACACCATAAGAAGAACAAGATAGTGGGTTTTGATTTTTGGCGTTCAGGGTGCACAGTGTCCACATATGTTCACGCCGTTTTAAATGCTAGCTGCACAACATTCTTTTAGTGAAACCAGAGCCGGTGCCAGAAAATTGCAACGACCCACGATGGAAATGGTTTAAGGTACTACGTATGTTTTCATCTATTTATAGAACAATGGTATGCTAACATTGAAAGATAACTATAGTTTTATTTTATTTCTTTATAAGGGTTGTCTAGGAGTGCTCGATGGTACATATATTAATGTGACAGTTCGCAACGAGGATAATGCTAGATATAGAACAAGAAAGGGGCAAATTTTGACAAACACGCTGGCTGTGTGCGATTGTTTTATGCGCTTTGTTTACGTGCTACCTAGTTGGGAGGGGCCAGCCGAAGACTCTCGCGTGTTACGTGATGCCGTAAATAGGGTGTACGGCCTTAAAGTGCCTAGAGGTTAACATTCTTTCCACATCCACGTAGTTTATTTTGATAATGCATTCAATCTCAAGATAAAGCCATTTCATAACATTCTTTGTTTGATTCTATATAAACAATAAATAATTACTATTTATGCGACAATGGTTATGTCAATAGCGATGGCTTTTTGACACCTTACAAAGGAGTTATATATCACCTCAACGAGCGGGGTCCTAATACGAGTAGGCCGCAGAATGCACATGAGGTATTTAACATGCGGCATACGAAGGCGCGTAACATAATTGAGTGCGCATTTGGAATTATGAAGATGCGTTGGGGAATTTTACGAAGTGCATCCTATTACCCTATTAGGACTCAGACGCGACTTATCATGTCCTGTTTTTTGCTACATAATTTCATTCGCGGAGAATTGGAGTTCGATCCTTTTGAACAACTACTCCATCATCAACAAGACGAACTAGAGGACGACGATGATCATGAAATCTTTGACTTTGTCGACGTCGTAGAGGCTTCATCCGAATGGAATCGAACTAGAGACGAAATGGCTAACGTTATGTGGTTACAAGTGCGATATTAATTAAATTGCTATTATTTTCACAAATTAGTGTCCTTTTGTAGTTGTGATATGTGTTTTATTGAAAAAATGGCTTGTCTGACAATTGTTGTATTTAATTTTAATAGGAACGTGAGAACAGGGACTGACCGCATGGACCTTATCCCAGATTGCTCTTGCGGGGGCGGGAAGATGCTCTTGTTTCGCACTGGAAAATCGGCTATCCACACGGGCCGCTGTTTCTACAAATGCCCCTCAAATAGTCGACACGAGCTCTCATTCATTTGGTGTGACGATTACCACCAAAACAACCCTAACGATAAGGTGCCATACTGTGTGCTATCGCAAGAATACACCCCAACAAGATTCGCTAGCTGTGTTGGTTCATCAACTAATGAAGTATGCTCACAGAGAATTGTTGAGGCTAATTGTGAACCATTTCTGAAGATGGACCTTGTCGTGCAACTTGTTTTCATATTCATGGCTATTGTGTTGATTTTAATAGGCATAGTTACTGGTAAGCTGATGTAGGGTTGTCTCGTGGTTTTGGTTTGGATTAGTTATCTATATTATGTAATCCGTTGCGATAGTGGTATTGTTTATGTAATATATTTGCTATGGACTTGTGTGCAATCTTGTCATGTAACATGTCAGGCATTTTGTATAGCTTACTGTGTTCAATTTTTTCAAGCCCTGCCACCACCCAGCCGGGTGGTTTTAATTCGATGATCCACCCGGTCGGGTTATTCGTTCTGGCTTCAGACTATTCACGAATGGACTTTGCCGAGAGGGACACCCGGGCGGGTGGATGATGGTGTTAAAAGCACCCGGCCGGGTCGTGTTTACTGTCATCCGCCCACAGCTACCCGGTCGGGTCGGCCGTTGCATGCTGACCTGGTGATATATATACAACCCGCGGTCATATTTCAATTATTTCAATTATTGTAATTTCGTATTTCAATTATTTCACTAATTATTGCCATGTTTGTGTTTTTTATAAATATTGCAATAATAAAATATTTCAATACAATTAATAATATTATTATTAGAAAAAGGTGGCTAGTTGGGTGGTCTGCTTGGTCATTGATAGACATGGTCTTAAACAAGAAGATCCAATATGGAAATTGCAATATTACACATATTTCATAAACTGTCAATGCAAAGTATAGTCTTCATCCATAAACTACAAGACAAAACAAAACCATGTGCATAACATAAAGCCAACCATGCACATAGCACAAAACACGAACAACGCTAAATCCAAAACAAATGGGCCAGTCACCAAGTTTTTTGCCAAATTGCATACCACCATGCGCATGACATAAAGCCAAAATTCACAAAAAAAAATAGACCAATGTTTCAACTATGGCACTTCTCGCGTAAGATGCGCATCACATAAGCCGAGCGATCTTCTTCCGGCAGATCCAAGCGCTGGGCCTTCTCAACCAGCGACTCACATACGTCGAATTTTTTTCAATAGAAAGCCCCGGTATGCAGCTCAAGATGCCATAAACCTCCTGTCTGTGTTTGCCAAGGTCAACCTCGTACCCAATTCTCATGGAAAACTGAGCAGCCTTGCATTGGTAGCCTCGTGAATCTTTTTAAGCAATTCACATACACTATCTTTCCCTTCGAATGTCTTTTGTTTCTTGGTAGCAGGCTTTGCTGATGGTTTATTAAGATCACTGCGTTGTAAGGGTTTATTATCTTAACTAGCTTTCCACGCAGTGATCTTAGACAGAATGTGTGGATTAACCCTGATATCGGAATTTGGATACTCCTTCCGTATAGCCTCTTTTAATTTATTCATGAACCCAGCTCTAAAACCGTTGTCGGATTTCCATCCATTAGCAACAAAACCTTTCAATGAGGCTACGAGGATCTCTTCTTCACGAAGAGACCAGCTCCGGCGCGTCTTCTCACATTTGTTCTGCTTGGATGGCACTGTTTCATTGCTACCTATGCATTACAACAAAAATTTGGGAAGTGAGAAACAATACATTGCAAATTGAGCAATGAAAACGACATTGGGCACATAACGTGTAGTTTGAATTACCTTCGGTAGCGGGGCTTCGGTTGACTGGCAGTTTGGATGCACGAGAATTGGCCATACTAACCTACAATACAGCTCTGAAATCCAATCTGGAACGTGAAACCATTGAGTTACATTCAAAGGTGCAGAAATGTAGCCCAAATCTATTAACTATTTTGCGCTTTGTTATAGGCAAACCCGGAAACACAGTCAATCAAGTTTTATATGTTCGACAGTTTAAATTAATATCAACACATATATTCTCATTTATATTTATATTTTCAGAAATTAAACCGGAAAAAAAATCCATTGACAAAATTGAATACAAACTTTCGAGGGCAGACATCACGAAACAACATACCATCATCAATAATAATCTAATCAATTGGAATATTGTAAAAAATTGTGTATATGTAACTTCAACTGAGCAATCAACTGAACTAGTTTATTATTTTTCAATCAACCCAATTTAAAATTTTGTCCCCTTCGACCGAAATTGAACACTAAATGAGGCTTGGACAAAGCTTGAACACACAGTTATTCAATGTAAACACAGTTATTCAAGTATTTGTAATGACAGATTTTTGTTCCGAAAATGAAAATTGGGCGCAATACCTATTATTTGAAAAGAAAAACAGCTGGTACTTGTTCAAGCATTTCGAACTTCCAATAATGTACAATTTATCCAAGCGAAGCTACGAATCCTCAACCACAAATATACCGACTTCATAGAAGAAACTCTATTGCTATATCCAAGCTATAGATTTTGTACAAGTACTACATGCACTCTTTTGTCCAAGTATAGCTACGCATATTGGAACAATGAATGGGAAATGGGATAGAACCGCTTACCTCGTTAGAGTGGACCGCTGGGCTGCCTACTTCCACAACGCAGTTCCTTAGGGGGGAAATCTTCTTTAGAAACTCACCTGAATGAAACCGAGAATGCGGCTGTAATTCTCAGAAATTTTGAGGCGGACCAACGTAAATGGTGTGCTTAAAATTAGGGCTTGTTAGTAAGAATGGTCTTTTTCAGAAC
This sequence comes from Monilaria moniliformis, assembly GCA_034509125.1. Classification (NCBI taxonomy): domain Eukaryota; kingdom Viridiplantae; phylum Streptophyta; class Magnoliopsida; order Caryophyllales; family Aizoaceae; genus Monilaria; species Monilaria moniliformis. The sequence continues at coordinate 4,688 of JAYDZE010564005.1, read as the reverse complement.
TGGTTAGGGTAATTTTAGTCATTAAAATTTTAACACCCATCTTCTATCCAATCAACTGAATGCCTAAATATTGTATTTAATATACTGTCTATCCCTATATTCTGTCTACCAAACAAGGACAGAAGACACACTATCTTTTTTCGGATGATAGCCTATCATATTCTCTAACATATCTGGCTCTATATAATCACGCCTACTGAACGGCCCCTTCTTGATTACGGTAATTTTTGCTATTGATAAAAGAAATTTGCGGGTCATATATCCACAACGATCTTTCAGATTCGGTGGAATGAAAAAAAATAACCAATATATTTTCAAAATACACGATCTTCTAATCGTACAACAAAATATCAACAAAAAAACATTAAGAATGTGTATGCAATGCAGACAGAAGGCGAAATATGCAAGACGAAAAAGGGATGGTTGTAACTTAAATCGTTGATTAATGTCGTTGTTTATACTCGCACATATGTGAAAGTTTTAGGCATGCAAAGCTCAACTAAGAAGATAATGCAGTGGATTGCATAAAGAAGAATAAAGTGGATGTAGAGGATTACGTTTCTAAGAAACGTGTTGCATCAAATAAATGAATAAATAGATAAGTTGGCCACTTCAACCATCATGTCACGCAGCAGTTAATACGGATTTTGTTATACAAGTGCGAGAGCTAACGGGCGGATAAGCCCTCAGTGTCGTCATCTAGGTTACTTTTTCTTGCCTTCTCGACACAGGAAAACCCCAAAACCCTCTTTCCTCAAATCTCACTCCCTTCTTATTCCCTAAATATTCTGACGGGACATCATCATCTACTTCTGCTCGCCGACCAAATTTTAACACATAAACAACACAAAGATCTATCCAATCTCAAAGAACACTAACTCAACATAAATCACAATATTCCCTAAATCCAACACAACACATCAATCAACACACTAAATGTACCAACCACCAAATTCTTAATACATCCCTCCATCCAACCAAACAACACAATCAACACCCAATCTCAAAACCCATACATAAAAATCAACTTACATCGACGAAATCAGCAAGAAAGCAAGAAGACACGTTCACAATTGGCTTATAAAATAACAGTCTCATCAATTCCTTCAACTTCTCCGACAGCAGCGAGACGAAGTCGTTCCACTGCCACATCGTATTGGTGTTGATTCTGTGGATAATGAGGGGGGTCAGTTTGTTGGGTTTGTGGGTCTTCGGTCACCAGCTATAAATGGCGGTGCCTTTACCATTGATGTTTTCGGCTTCAAAATTGGAAACTTCCGAGTCCCGACAAGAATTCTTGAAGATTTATGGTGGAAATCTGGAGGGTGAGATATTGAGATTCACCGAAAAAATTTAAACATTTTTTTGGATATGGAGGAGGGTGGCGACCCAGTGGATAAGGGCGTAGGGCAGACAGGTGCACTGGAGGCACATGCGGGTGGCGGTGCGGCTGCGCTGGAAGAGTGGTGACGGGCGGCTGCGACGTAAGTGATATTCAGATAGACTTAGAGAGAGAGAGAGAGAGAGAGAGAGAGAGAGACACGACACATTTCATTCGTACAATACGCACCTCTGACATTGTGACAACCTTTGCTAGAACATCTTCATTTCGGGAAGTTAGGTATTCAATCGATGTTGTGGAGATAGCATCAATACTCTAGAATAGTCGTGACCGAGGAAAGTAACATTAGCTAATAACTCAACTAATATCAAAGAAGGAAGTTGACGACATTTTAGAGAATTCGAGTAAAATGAAATTGATGACTAGTGGCAATATTAAATTATTAGAATTTAACTAGAGAAACAAGTGTTAAAAATTAACTAGAATTCCCTAGTTACGTGTAACCGATGGTACATGCCTATAAATAGGCAATAGGCCATTTTGTAAAGTGTGTGCAAAGAAGTTGTGTAAGAAAATAGAGTTAGCAAGAGAGTAGAGAAGCTTAGTGTTAGCGATAGGGTAGTAGTTATAGTGACGTGTGGTGTTTGTGCGAGGTGTTTCCTCAAAATACGCCTAAGTGTGAGATGTGTCCTCAAAGTATTGGTGTTATAGTGTGGTCTTGTGGTGTTTCGTACACCGTAGTCAAGTTTAATAAAATCTTTATTTTGTATAGAATGTATGCTCTGGGACCAACAAGTGGTATCAAAGCGAATTTGTTGTGATAGTTGTTGTAGTCGTGGTATTTTTTGGTGTTCATTACAGGATAAGAGTATACTGTTACTCTGCCGGAATCAACAGTTAGGGACTGTTGTTGAAGAAAGATTCACAATCAGAGATTGTGATCGTGATTGGTCAGGAATCGTCATGCATTGGTTAAGTACCAGGAACATCAATATCTTATGGTGGACTTTTCTGGGATTGCTAATAGCATCGAGAAAAACTGAATAGCAACAATTACGGGAATTGGAGTACCAGTATGAGATATTATCTCATAGGTCAAGATTTATGGGATATTATCGAATGAGATAACAATACACCACCAGTTGGTGACGCTAGACTTCTGAAATAGTGGGAGATCAAATGCGGGAAGAAGATGTATGTGTTGATGGTTGCAGTAGAAGATGGGCAAATACAACAGATTAAGTCAACTAAAACACCAAAGAAAGTGTGGGACATTCCCAAGACTGCTTTTGCCTAGAAAAATGAAGCAAAACTGTTATCACGCCATATGTTCCCCCATCATCTACTCAGTTGTTACCTAATCCAAACTCAAAAAATTAGTGCTGCCCCAGAAACCTGCTCCAATCATCGGGTGCGCCCGCTTACGAGCAAAAAAATTGGAACGCGACGCCAAGGGATTATGTTATATTTGTCATGAAGAATGGACAAAGACGCATCATTGTGGTTGTTACTTATTGTTAATTGGCGATGATGAGGATGATGATGCGGTCGACAGTGATACATTGATAACACTGCACTCACAGCGGATATATCGACATTATGGTTGGCACATCGACTCCGCATTCTTTAAGCATTTCGGGTTGATTGGTGAAGTGGTTGTGGATGTGTTAATTGATCGGGGTAGAACCCACAATTTTATTCATCCTAAGATTGTGGAAAAATTACATTTACCAGTCGAGGACGCTACGTTTTCCGTGTTTATGTTGGTAATGGGGCGTTTTTATTATGTAAACAACAGTGTTGTCGTGTTCAGTTGTTGATGCAGGGTTCGAAATTTCCAGTCGACTTATTTGTGTTGCCTATACACGGCCTTGAGTTGGTTTGGGTGCCCAATTACTGCAGTTATTGGGGCATGTGGCTCATGATAATGTTAGCCTCACCATGGAATTCACATGGGGTGACAAGCTGATCACGCTAAGAGGGGGCACACCGACACCTAGGTTGATTATACTTAATCATTTCTATGTTCTCCATGAGTATGAAGACATTTTTGCCTGCAATGAAATGCTTATTGTTCCTTCAGTATCACGAGAGCATGTAACTGAAGTGTCTATTCCTATTGACTTGCCCGTCGACGTACACATTGTGCTACACAATTATCAAAAAGTCTTCGATGTGCCAAGTGGCTTACCTCCCAAAAGATTGAGTAATCACCACATTTTTTTTGCAGCCAGGCACTACACCTATCAATCTCTGTTCCTATCATTATCCACAATTTCAAAAAAATGAAATTGAATGTTTGGTATGTGGAGATGTTGGATCAAGGTCTTATTCAGCCTAGTAGGAGTCCTTTTTCTTCTCCGGTTTTGTTGGTATAGAAGAAATATGGGACATATTGCTTCTGTGTGAATTACTCTGCATTCAATGCAGTGACGGTGCTAGACCATTTTCCCATCCTTATGGCAGATGAGTTGTTTGATGAGTTGGGGTCAGCCAGGTTATTTACAAAATTGGATTTGCGTTCCGGCTATCACCAAATTCGTATGCATGATTATAATATCTATATGATAGTTTTTCGAACTCACGGGGGTCACTACGAGTTTCGTGTCATGCCCTTTGGTCTTACCAATGCACTATCTACCTTTCAAGCGTGCATGAACATGTTATTTGCATCATATCTTCGAAAGTTTGTGATTGTATTTTTCGATAATATTTTAATATATAGTCCATCTTTCGTTGAGCATGTCAATCATTTTGATGTGGTATTATCCATGCTTAGCACTAACGACTTCTTTGTCAAGTTGTCAAAATGCTCTTTTCGCACAAGTTCCATTGACTATTTAGGCCATGTAATTTCGAATGGTTTATTGAAAGTCGATGCTAGCAAGATCTCGGTTATGCTTGATTGGCCGATACTTACTACAACGAAGCAACTTCGTAGTTTTCTCAGTCTCACTGGATATTATCGACATTTCATAAGGCATTATTCACATTTGGCGGCACCATTTACAGATTTATTAAAAAAAGATGGACGTTGGAATGAGATAGCTAATAGTGCTTTTGAGCAGTTGAAGATGGCTATGACGTCTGCACCAGTGCTTCATTTTCCAGACTTCAATGCTTTATTTGTTGTTGATACAGATGCTTCAGCGAATGGTATTGATGTCGTTCTGTTACAGTTTGATCAGCCAATTGCTTATTTGTAACACCCCTTACTCGATAGGTAAACCAACCGAATAAGTGGTGTCACAAACAGTATCACACACACAGACCAAAAATTTTCTTTATTACTTTACTGAAATATAAATACAAAAATTACATTACACAACATTTATACAACCATTAC
>JAYDZE010563994.1:0-12422 GCA_034509125.1 Monilaria moniliformis | reverse complement strand
AAAAAAAATACAATCAAATTAATTCAAACATATTACTAACATAACAATGTAAATAATTTCTATAACACATTAAGATATAAACGAATCACATACCTTTCACAATTTTTGGGCCAATCAGTTCTCAATCAAAGCTATTGGAAATGCAAAGCTTACGAGCGCAAAACCCTTATCTATTTTCGGAAAGTGAGAGGCAGTGAAAGGGAATGCTTGGATTTGGGGTATTAAAATGAGTCAGGGCCAGACGCAAGATAAACAAGCGTCCAGCCAGACGCTTGATAATCAAGCGTCCACCCAGACGCTTGTTTATCAAGCATCCAACTTAAATGTAAATGCTTGATTATCAAGCGTCTTTCCCATTTTCGGCAGTTAAAAAAAAAGGTCCCATATTGGGAACTTATATCTTATACCCTCCCATAACAAGAATTTCGCCAGGGGGAGTCGATGGCATCGAGGATTGCTCCATCTCGGATCTTTATCCTGTTTACTTCCCTTGGAAGATTTGTGGGAAAACCTGAGATGAAGCGCATGCAGAGGCTCGAAAGCAACTGAAGGAGGAATGGGGCACGATTTCTGAAAGTCTCTATGATGAGGACCCTAAATCCTCTGATGAGTCTTGAAATAAGCATTCACTCCTTTGGTGAGATCTTTCTTTTTCTTCCTGTATTGCTATGTTGGATTCTATTGTGCCTTCGATTATGTTGTTGGATCTATTGATGAATTCTGTTGTTGGTGGCTTCGATTGGTGGCGTGATTTATGTTGTTAGTGGTTTGGACTCTGTTGTTTGTGTTGTTTGTTGTTGGATTCTATTCTGCCTTGGATTTCGTTGTTTGTGTTGACTGTTTTTGGATTCAATTGTGCCTTGGGTTCTGTTGTTGAATCTGGCTTGGATTGGAAGTCTGGACTTTTGTTGTTTGTGTTGTTTGTTGTTGGCTTTTGTTTAACAAACAAAAGTGCACAAAAGTGCTTTCTATTACTGATAGATATCTTCACAAAAAATATTCCACATCTATTCTGCATTTTTATGCAGATTGCATCTGTCCAAAAAATCTTATACACCATTTCTTCCCAACAAAAACACTTTCATACATATGCTGCATCCTTAAACAAAAGTTTCAATACCTAGATCATGCACAATCCTTTCTACTCCCTCATTGTAGTCCATTTCTCTCAAATAGGAAATGCAGTTAATAGCTAACTTCATTGGAACTTCTAAGTTCTGTAGGAGTTGTGCAATTCTTCTTAAGGCTACTTTTCCTATATTGGGAATTTCGTAGTTGTTCTGCCCTCTTACCTTCATTATCTCAAGCATGCATCCATATAGTGATAGGAACACATTGTCCAGTGTTCTAGGAAATAGGTCTTGAAATATTTTTTCACTGCACTAACTAACTCATCAAGTGTTTTGCATGAAGTCTGCACTTGTAGAGACTGATTGTTCTAAACCACCCCCAATCATTCACATTAGTGTCAGGAGAGTTTGGGGGTTGCTGCACAAGTTTCATATTGAAAGCATTCTGACTTGCAGCAGCCCTAAAGTCTAGTTCATCATCCATTATGTCTGGCATTGCACTGTCTTGTTGTATGTTGATGAATTTAGTTGCCCCCTTTGGCCATTTTGCAGTGATTGATTGTATGATCTTAATGCATAGATTAAATGCATATGCATTAAACCTTAGTTGCACTTGCACTGATATGCAATTTTTTTTCCAGTGTCTCAGTAAGTGTTTGGTACACTGAAATACATACATATAGTGCATACATCAAATGCATAGATTCAATGCATACATTATCTTAGTGATCAAGCACTCTTTAATCACATCTTTTGTGATGCTCTCAATTGTCTTTGTCTCCACTGTTCCTGCACTTCTGTTTTTGCTTCTTCTCTTTGTTGAAACTTGTTTTGCGAATGAAAAAATTCCAATTTTTCCATCAAACAATACTTCTCCATTCTCTGCAAACAATGGTCTTGTGACAGCACACATAAACATGAGTTTTGATATGAACTTTTTACTTTTACATGTCCTATGTGGCTCAACATCTTCTAATGCCAAGTAGAATATGTGAAATCCTTTTGTGATATAGAACCACTTCTCATCTATGTGGTCAGTGTTGTGCTTGTTCCTAAACTTGATTTTGTTTAAGATTCTGTCTAGTTCTAAAGCTTCTAGAGAAAATCTCAATCTTAGCAGCTTGTTTGGGGCTGTTAAATCAGGACGTATGGCTGAAGTATGAGATCTGATCAACCCTGCATTCACCCATCTCCCACTGTTGATTTATTGCATCCTAGTCAAACAGCTAAACTTCTAATACTGCCCCTTTTAGAATACTCCAGATTTCGGAGTAAAGTAAGATCAAGGTGAATAATTTTTCTGTATTGTCTACACTTCTTACCACTTACTAATTGAATGGCTTCTCCTTTATCTTGTTGCTTCTTTGCAGCATTCCAATATCTTGTGCAGGTCTGCCTTGATATGAAAAACTTCTATTGAGCTTCGAGGAGGTTTTCCATTGATGCACTTTTCGAGGATGAACTGAACCACTTGGTTCCGTTGTTCTAAGGAATACTCTACTCTTCACATTTTCTTTTTTATTTGTTCTGCTCTCCTAAGTGGGAAGATGGAGATATGACAGTAAGCTATAGTATTTATAAAAAGTAGTGTGCCTGCTAAAATGTGGCGCCAATTTTGTAATTTTGGTTCAAATTTTGGTAATAGCGCCACTTTTTGGACAACTTTTAATCACCAGTCTTTGTAATTTTAATGTCGCCACTTTTGAAATTTGTATTGATTTTTTTCACTGTTAACAACATTCATACTTCCATTTCTATGAATTTCATACATGAATAAATGAAAAATAAAGAACTCAAATAACAATTTTAAAAAACAATGTAGAAAGCCTTAAAGAAAAAATCTGAATTTAAAAATATCTTAAGTAAAAAATCGATTAAGTAAAATGTTGTGAAAACGTGAAGTCAAAATAAACACTTAAACTAATTACATAAAAATGCAGAATTTTAAAATAAGTTTTGAATATGAAGTAAAATTATACTTTCAAAAATTAAATCAATATTATAAATAAAATGTCTAATCATTTTATCTATTTTACCAAACACACTTAAAACACTAAACACCACCTGCTTAAATCCTATGCAAAAAAAAGAAACACTTCATGTAACGTGGGACGGATGGAGTATTTGTGATAAAAAGGGGTTGTGTTTATTGAGTAAAAGCAGGGCTAGAAGCCGGCAACAATAAATTACATCGAATTGATGCCATCATCTTCTTATAATTTTAAGGGTTAATGGTTCTTTTTATTCTAATTTTCAATGATTTTATTAATTTTATCTCAATTTTTGAAATTTGTCAATTTTATCTACTTTTTTAATTTATTAATTTTATTCTCTTCATTCTAATTTGTATCATTTTATCAATCAATTTTTAGACAATTATTTCTAATTAAAATAAAATATTAATATAATCTCATACAACTTATTTTTTAGGGTAAAATAATAAATTATCATCCAATACGTCATGTCACGGCTCAATCGTTTGAGTGAAAATCCGATGATAAAATTGATACAAGTGAAAAGCTTGATAGTTCAAAAAAATTAAGATAGAATTGATACAATTATTAAAAATTGAGATAAATTCAAATTTTCAAATTTTCAAAATTTGAGATATAATTGATAAAATCAATAAAGATTGAGATAAATTATCTCATTAACTCTATTTTAATATAAACACTTAGAAATAATATTCTTATTACGTCAAAGAAATTAAAAGATCTCATTCATTTGATCAGGTCTCAGCTTCTATGCGTTGGGTCCTTTTTAATTCATGAATAATTGCTAAAAGAATTACTATTTTTTTTTATTTTCAAAACAGTACTATCTTTTTATCAAAATCTTCAATTAACTTAAAACAAAAATATAAAGCCCATTAATTTGTTTTCATTTACTATTCAAGTCAACCTTCAAATTATCATGATTATTCACTAGTGAGCCCTACACATTCGCGCATAACAAAAAAATTCAATGTAGCGCGTAATTTTCTATTATACACAAGAACTTTCCAAACCCCAAAGCTCTTAGTTCAAAAGATACTGTAACATTGTGTACAAATTTAATATAAATATAAATAAAAATAAAAATCCTGATATTATTAGAAAAAGAATCTAAGAGCATTTGCACCAGCGTATGTTAAGTACGTTGGTACGTGCTCAATAGCCCGAGCACACTAGTGCGGGTTGTTGAGCACGTTGCTCTGTTCTTAACCACGTTTAGTCATTTTCTTCCATTGGTCAATGTTGGCGTGATACATGGCCATTTATTATTATTTTTTAATTTGATAAATGAAAATTAAAAAAATAGCCAACGACTATTTGCCTTTTGTAACGACCGAATTTGACTTTTTTAAATTTTTCTTCTTATTTTTCATCAATAAATACTCACTTTCCCCACTTCACTCTTCACACCTTTTCATCTCATTATCTATCTTATTCTTCCAAGTTTTATCTCAAATTCACCACAATCGATTCAAAAATTACAACTATTATCCAAACCTTTCATACGAAATCCAACTCAATAATTATTTTATGTCTCTAGGAGTCGATCCAAACATTCTCGATTTCAAACCCTTAAAATTCACCATTCTTTCCAGTTTATCCACTTTGCAAACAAATCCCCTCATTGGCGGAGTTCCTACTCAATCGTCACATACGTTGTCTCCCAGAGGTATCTCAGCTCTCCAACTCTCCGACAAAGCGGAGATTCCCAGGCGTAGTCAATCCGCACACACCGCGTATTCAACGGACAAAAAACTCGAACGATCTTCGAGTGCTATGTCGACATCAGAGAGGACCCCGTCTACAACCACTTTGAATCGCAAAGGAAGAGCGGCCGGAGTGAGGTAGATTAGTAAAGGAAGCACATAACATGTATCAACAAAAAAAACCTTCGACTCTTCAAGTACCCCAAGATTTGGGAGATGGTGCGCTGTGTGAGAAGTGGTCGGGCAGCCGATAATTGAGCTACGACGGATCGAAGAGCACTTCGAATGGTGTTGAGGCGAGCGTGACACCGAGTAGAAGTCATAATTGGACAAAAGGCGGTCAAGCGCAAAGGAAAGTGAAAGGCGTCAACCACAACTTCTGGTGCAGAGACGAATGAGACGAGAGAAATGACGGAGCAAATGCGCAAAACCAATGAGGCCGGGCTAATGGCAATGTACTACGCCAATTGCAGATACTTGTTTGGAATGGACAATAAGCAAAGGAGAAGCACTGTCGATTTGTGGCTATTCTCGAGACGAAATTAGGTGTATCTTGAATGTTTTTTAATTATGTAAACGTTTTTATTTTAATTATCTACTTTTTTAATTTAGATTATGTAATTTATATTAGAACATGTAATTTTAAGTTTTAAAATTAAACAATAATTTCATTTAAAGTATAATTAAGAAAAAATTGAAATAAAAGATAATAAAATATAAGTGGTTTCCGTAAATAATGTTTGCTCAAGTAAATAGTATTTAATTAATATGGAAGAAAAAGTTATGCACGTAAATAATGAATAGTGAATAATAAATATGAGAATATAAGATAGTGCTAATGGGATGCAGGTTCCGCCTGATATATTACTATATTTTTCCCTTATTTTTCGCGACAGAGAATCCAAAATTTCCGCGGGAAGCTTTCACTGACATGAATAATTTAAAGGTCAAGCAACACTTGGCATCCATGGAAATCCAACACATGTTGAGTAAAGCTCTACTGTTCTCGTTTTCATTTCTTAATTCTTTTCCAACTTCCCATGGCTGATTCATTAATTTCGTGAAGCTTATGTTATGATGTGGAATCGTCGACCACCGCCACTGGATATAATCTCCTCTTTCTAACGTAACCTAATTTACTAAAAAATTAATATTTAATTTCTTCAAATTGATGTAATTACAGCTGACACTAGCTCCCAAATCCTAACTCAAAAGCCCTCAGCTCCACAGGGAAAGAATCTCCGCGGCTAGTTGTCCATATTTTTGTTGTGGGGTATATTATTTATTTTGAGAATCAAACAGTGATCTTTAAATATTAAATTCGTGTGTTCAGCGCCCACATGCATATCTTGCTTGTTTATAACTAAGTTTATTGTTGTGAAACGTGCGTGTGAAGAACAGTTGATCAATGATTGCGATCTGTCATTCGTATTGGATCTTCATTTCCCCCCTTTTTAAACGTCTTCAGAGTTGAGCCCCTTTTTCCTTTCCCATATTATCTGAATTTGTCCCTTTTTCTATTTTTTCCGTCGATGGCTGAGGCTCATATCCAAATAGAAGTGGAGGATTCGAGAATTTCCAATGAAAATGCCCCTCTGCTGAAAAATTGTGATGAGAATCAGCAATCAGACTCCCGAGGTGTTCGAGAAAATGACAAAGAGACGCTTTTGGACAAGACCCTTCAAAGATTGGATCTTTTTATCACTCTGTTGGGGTTTAATCAGTCTTCTGTGGTGAGGTTTCTGGTTTCTTGGGGGGTATTTTTGGTATTTGGGGTTTTGCTTCCGGTGTTGATGCTTCAGCTCTCGAATTGCCCCGGGTGTGAGAAGGGTCAGATCAAGAGCTTTGAGATTGGTATAGTGGTTTCTCAGGCTTCTTTGGCTGCTTCATCTATGTTGTGCTTTTCGCATAATTTGCGGAAATATGGTGCTAGGAAATTTCTGTTTGTTGATCGATACAGTGGGTATGTGGAGAGGTTCAGCGGGCAGTATGTGCAGAAGATCTCAGTGAGTAATGCTTCAACTGACTTGTTCTTATTGGATGAATGAATGTGTTTTGTGATTTTCATGTTAAGAAGAACTGAGTGAGTAATGCTTCAAATGAATGTTTTTTTGTGTGATTGTTTCCATGCTTCTTTCGATTAGTTTGTTGCTTCGAAGAATGACGAGTGATATGTGGAATATCTCGCTCGTAGTTGTAGAAATCGTCTGTGTATTTTCATTTTTGAAGTAACCATGGTTTTATCTCATTGATTGGAGTCGAGATCTGTGTATTGTTGGTATTGTTAGCATATAATTGTTTTTCTTTTCTTGAATTAAAAGATGAATTTAGGTTTACATGGTTGTGTTCCAATGAAGGATTTCATGTGATTTACAGTGTGTACTATAACATTATTTTGCGTCTTTCTTCTCTAAGGATATGATAGATAGATCAACATATTTGATTAATTTTGAGCTTGTTTATCATCTAATCCTTCAAATACTCAATCAAATGTATTGCCTGTCTAATCTATCACCCAAAGTAAACGCCCCCCCTAAATGTTGCTGTGCGTTGATTATTTGGTGAATGAGTGATGTACAGATTTGTTGGTTGTTTGGGGAAGCTTGATAGATATTGTTATTCTTTGCAGGGTTCCCTACGCTTGCTAGTAATATGGGTGATCCCGTGTTGCCTCTTGAAAACTGCACGTGAGATCATCCGGATTATGTATGTTCATCATGAGTCGCAGTGGCAGTCTGTTGCGATTTTGATTGCTTTCGTGTTGTCATGGACATATGTGACCGTTATCATACTTTCAGCCTGTGTTTTGTTCCACCTGGTGTGCAACTTGCAAATTATTCATTTTGAAGACTACGGGAAACTTTTGGAAAGAGAATCTGACGTGGTAGCCTTACTGCAAGAGCATGCCCGCCTACGCTATTATCTGTCCAAAATAAGCCATAGATTTAGAATATATCTTCTCCTGCAATTTGTGATTGTGACTGCGAGCCACTTTATGTTTCTATTCCAGACCACTGGATACAGTGGGATCATCACTTTCATCAATGGCGGTGATTTTGCAGTAAGTTCTAAATCTTGTACAGCATATTTCTCCATATACCATACGATTGAGGCTTTCGAATTTGCCAAACTTGTATTCTTGTATGTAGCATCTCATGTCGGAAATTTAGCCTTCACATTTGGTTTCAGAATATTTTTGCAGAAACGGTTTTCTGGGACATATGTCATATGCAAATGTACTACTATAGAAGTGCTTGAAAACATAGCTTGGAATAATTTCTCTCTCTCTACATAGCTTCGAAGACCTCACGTCCTTGTTTAATTAATCATTCTCGTTGTTGAATTTTCTAGGTGACATCAATCGTTCAGGTGGCTGTGATAATTCTTTGCTTGAATGCTGCTGCAAAAATATCCCACAGAGCCCAAGGCATCGGAGGACTCGCAAGCAGATGGCATGCTTTAGTAACTTGCAGTGCTGATGATGGATCTCAGTTACGTAATTCAAATTACTCAGGAAATTCTGAGGCTGCAGACAAGTTGGCTTCGCTGCATATAGACTACTCTGAAAGTGATTTGGAATCGCTGGATTTTATGACAACGCCAACTAATGTACAGCTGGCGTCGTATATGTCTTCTTACCACAAGCGACTGGCACTAGGTACTGTTACCGTCTTCTTCAGCTTTGCGTTTTTCATTTAAGCAGACTTAAACATACTTTTTTCACAGAATGCTGTCATAATCACCTGCTTAATATGAATTCTTTTTTCATTTTCTGATTGTGCAATTTTTGTCCTTGTAATACTGTTTGCTTACAGCGTCGTAGCATATTAGGAAAATGAAATTTACACACGGGAATGCTAATTATTCCAAGTTCCTAGCTTGGTGTTGCATAAGAGATAAAATTACATAGTTGAAATGATCTTTCTTCGAACTATGTATGATATGCATTTACGAACACTACCGGAAAATATCGCCTGATATTGCTGGGAATCGAAATAAAGTATACGAAAATCGCAAGATTGCCATAAAGTAAAGAAAGTAAGCTAAAACAAGATAACGAAGAAGAAAATCTCTTTTATGTGGAAATGCAACTAAAAGTCTCTTTTATGTAGAAATGCTTTCATTTTTCCACTGTCTATTTGCCTATCTTTGTATATATTTCCAGCATTTCTGCAAAACTAAGCAATTTGAAAAAAATATCTTTCTATGCAGTGATGTATTTGCAGTCCAACCCTGGAGGCATCACAATTTTCGGGTGGACAGTTGATCGTGGTCTGATCAACACGATCTTCTTCATCGAGCTATCACTAGTCACATTTGTGTTGGGCAAGACCATAGTCATCACATGAGAGTATCTATGGCACAATCATTGCCTTTTTGCTGCATCAGTGTTGCCCAGATTACAAAGTTTGCAGTTTCAGATTGCCAACGGGCAAGGACCTACCCTTCGTTCCCAGACTAGCTTCTTTCGCCAACATTACAGAAAAGTTTTGAGGTTAAAGTTCCTACATATAGCTCCGGTGAGTCTCATCAGCTTTTCGCCCTCGATTTTCTTCGAGTTTTTTTGGCCAATTTGTGCTCTCCCTTGCAGCTGGGAGAAATTGAGGTCAAAAGAGACCTGAAATTCATCAGAAGCTATTCCTTGTTTGTACAAATTGTTTCATTTTTGCAGAGAAGAATTACAGAAAGGTTTGTTATATTTTTTTTATTTTTTTTTTGAGTTGGGGGATGAGAATTAGGATGATAACCCAATATTCATATTTATGAACGTGACAAATGTCACTAAATTACAAGGCTTGTGTCGGGACATATGTTACATGTCGATATATTCCTCGTATTTTATCGGATGTAGCATCTATCATCGAGAGAATATACGTACTGGAGTGTGAATGTTTTGATATATTAATAATAACTGATTGATTTCTTATTTAGCTGAAGCTGTCATATTTGTATCATACATTAGGTGAATAGCATTGCTTGACAGAGTAGAAAATGCAACTAGCACTATAAATTAACTGATTAAAATCCACATGTGCTACCCTCCAATTTGGCTCGATGTGATTAATTTTGAAAATAGCACTTGACTTTAATCATCAATTAAGTAATTTATAATGACGAACACAAGTCAAGTAGGATTAGCTGATCACATATTTTTATGGTTTTCTTTTGTATCTTTTAACTTTTAAACTATTTGAAGCTCAATCTGGAAAAAATAATTTGAATTTTATGCTGCGTACAATAATCTTACTTATATTATTACAGAAAAATAATTTAATTTGCAATATGCTCACTCAAGAAATTGTATATTTCTTAATGGTGTCCACACATTAAATCCCATGACAAGTGATACCCTTTAATCCAAAATTAAATGATCACTTTATTCGGCTTACTGTAATAGTTTAACTTGGACGTAAATGTCCAACGAACTACACGATTAGCACGACTTTATAAGGGTCGGAATATTCCCAAAAAAAAGGTTGAAATATTTAATCAAATAAGGAAAATAAGTAAATATTTTCTTCTTTTCTTATCTTGCCCTTCTCCGTAGATTCTTGGAAATTTCCTACATAACTATTTTTGGACAAATTCTTGTATTTATTCCAAAGTTAAGGTTTAATTAATTAAATAATCTATTCATCTCGCATCAAGTAATCATTCAACAAATAGCTATAAAAACCACCTCCACAAACACAACACGTCACAAACAAAACTCAAAATTCTTTAATAAACAAAAATATTCACACTTTTTTTCCTATTTCATTACTATGAAAACATGCACAAAATATTGCAAGCAAGTATTCAACTTGAGCACATTGCTTTCTCGAAAAATAACAATATGCGTATTTCATTCAATCAATTGGCTCATGAATGGTTATTTTAGTCACATTTGACTATTTGTTATTTGTTTATATCTCTAATCCTATCTAATAAAGGAACTATCAATCTTCAATTTTACAAATACGACAAACACAAATAGAACTCAAGTATGCAATACATATTATTTGCAAAAAAAAAAAAAAATTGATTACGATGAAATCAAAGGGGATATGTGCTCAAGGAAAAACAAATATTTAGAAATTTCTCTATATATTAATGAATAAAACAATAGAACAAGCTCTGCAAATGAGATATTGAGATATGAGATGCAACTTTTAATATGAGCAAAAAGAAAAGGTTATATTAAGAATGGCGTCGCGGGCTCCAATTTTAGACGGAATACTTTTACTGGACAACTTAGTTTTAGTACAACATATAGATTATGCTATTGACCAAAGAGACCACCAGTGCCAATTTCTCCTTGTTGCAACTCCTTTCTCCGCTGCTCTTCCAATGGGTCAGGACTCTTCATTACCCTTCGCATACGCCTAAAATTACATTTAAAAAACAAATGAAACTAAGCAAAATGTGAAAAATCAAGATTCCAAGCATGTCAAAATTCCATGATCAGGCAATACCTGTCTTGGGCATGGTGAGCAGGAAAAGTAGGCATAAACTCCTTAGACTTCGGAAGAGGAACTTCACGGAACCATTCATGATTGAGAGCTTCTTCAGCAGTGATCCGCTGCACGGTTTTCACATTCAAGATAAGATACTCCTTCAATCTTCCGGAAAATAGATCCAACTAATGTAATAGGAAATACCTTATCAGGGTCATATGTCAGAAGCCTGTTCAAGAGGTCGAACCCAGCATCGGAGAGCACAGGCGACCCAGTGAAAGACGTTGCTGGGAATTTCCTCCTTAATAGGTTATACCTGAAATGAATGTTAGTGGTTAGAAGCAACAGAAAATCTAATTCAAGCAACTTAAACTGTCACCAATGGAGGCCTGAAGGCCACACCAGAATCACCCAAAGCTGGAAGCCTGGGAAACAGTGGCAAAAGAAAAGAACATAAATTTTTGAGATCAACTATGTAAGAATTGCATAAACAAGATATGGATACTTACTGATGCTTGACGAAGTTCACCTTGACTCCGGGGAGTTTTGAAAACCCGGGCCAGATCGTCTCATTTGGAGTGCCGAGGATCCTAAATATCTGCAGTTTCACCCCCAAAATAATATAGTGAGACCAGATCAGATTGATTACCCAGCACTTGAGGTCACCAGTTTCTCATGTGGAATATACAATAAATGACGACATTTCTGTATGAAATGGGGTGGTAAACATAATTTCCACCCTATTTAGCAGTTAAGAAACACAGCCATGAAACATGAAGATGGATTTACCTTGTCCAATTGTTCAACCTCTGTCTTCCCATTGAAAAGTGGTTCCTTTGATAATAGCTCCGCCATAATACACCCCAGAGACCACATATCTATTGCCGTGGAATATAGTTTGGCTCCCATAAGAAGTTCTGGCGCCCTGAAAGTGAACATATGATTTAGTTTTCCTATTGAACCAGACCTAAAATATATAGATATGGAATCCTAACCAAAAATAGAGCAACAAAACAAAGTATGGTAAACTGCCCCCCTACCCACCCCCCAAGTCCAAATGTGAGATACATCAATTGCAACAAAAGATGCTAACCTGTACCAAAGGGTGACTACCAAATGGGTATATGGTTTCAAAGGGCTGCCATACTGACGAGCTAGACCAAAGTCACAAATCTTCAACTCACCACGATTGTTTAAGAGCAAATTGGAAGTCTT
>JAYDZE010563983.1:0-12422 GCA_034509125.1 Monilaria moniliformis | reverse complement strand
CAGTCGGGCCATGATCACAAAATTACATTACTAATATTAAAAATCGAACTTACTAACCTCGTGCAATCAACGGCAACTCACAGCAACCAACGGCAACCCACGGTTAACAGCAACTCGGAATTGGAGAGAAAAGACAACTACAAAGCATGGCAGAGATTGCGATATTACATATTTTATTTAAAGTGCATGGCAGAGACAACTCCAAAGTGCCTTAAATGGACTATAGCATTTTTTACCATGTTTCACATTTCAGTTTTTTTTTTTAAATTTAATTTTAATGGTGATTGGAAATTTATGACAACAACTATATCTAATATTATTCTATTCCCACTATAAAAACACCTACACAATATAAAAACACCTACACAATTATTATCATTTTTACGCTCCCTATAGCTATGAATGTTGAAATATAAATTATAATCCTTATATTTATTTTTACCATCTGCTTACACAAAGACAAAGTACGCCTAAATTTCAAGAAAATACATATCTTAGGAATAATTAGATCTTAAAAAATTGACTTATGCATTAAAACCTATAATATGAAGTAAATTTCATTTCTAGCAAAACAAAATTATTTACAAGTAAGCAGAGGCAAAATATTTGATTAAGGGTAGAGTTTTTAGTTCATCCCAGAAATGCATACTCTTTGAACTAACCAAATTATTCGACGGTTAACATGACTAATTATGGACAACAGGACAACATGTCCAAGTTGTAAAAAAAGGCAGTATTTTCTCAATCTTATTACTTTTATGGTACCAAGTCCAAAATATACACTAATCTAGTATTGATAAACTAAAGATAAATACAGCTTTATCTGGTATATCAAGATAATAGGCTACTGAAAAATACAGTGTGTGTATGTATACCATACGAAAATTTATACAATATGTGATGACAGAATGGGCTGGCTAATCCGAGAATGTGATAGTTGCAGCCACAATTGCACACAAAATGCAAAAACCCCTAAAAAAGAAACGATCAAATATCGAAGCCCTAATTAACAGACCCTAATTAAACCCGCAAACGAAACAATCGAAAACAAAAATTCTTGAGTTCTAAAATATTAAATGTTTACAAGAATCCCTCTCAAGTAATCAAACTAACCTGGATTCTATGCGACGTGAAGCAGTAGCTGCTACGTGAAGGCTGAAGCACCGTCAGCGAGGGCAGGAAGAGACAGCGGCGGCGAACGAACGAACGAACGAATCGAAGGTTGAGAGAAAAGAAGCGGCGAGGGCAGGAAGAGACAGCGGCGGCAGAGGGTGTTGGACGGCGAGCCTTCGCCGGATTTAAGAGAGGAGAAGAGTAATTCAGATTTGAGGACAGAGAGAACGAAGAAGAAAGGGAATTAGGGCGGAGAAGAAGAAAGGGGAAAAAGAAACGCGTAGAAACAATATAAAACATTTACCGACGGACGACAATCCCTCGGTATCAGCGACGGACAGAATCCGTCGGTAAAATGAATTTTTTAAAAATAATTATTTATTTTAAATATCACCAACGGAGACGGCCGTCGCTAATATTAACGACACACAATCCGTGGATAGATTCCGTCGGTAAATTAAATTTCTACAAAATAATTATTTATTTTAAATAATACCGACGGATCTCGTCCGTCGCTAAAATTAACGACCGACAATCCGTTGGTAAAGCTATCGGTAAAAAAGGCGGGTGAAATTCGCGCCACAGTCCGTCGTTAATCCGTCGGCGTGTCCGTCGGTGAATTTACCAACGGAATTTCCATCGGTAATCCCCCGCTAATGTACGACGGAGTGATGTCCGTCGGAAATGCCGTCGGTAAAACGCGTCTTTTTTGTAGTGTTGGCATAACAAATATTTAACAATATACTTTCTGAGCCTTTATAATATTTTCTGAAGGACAATCTATACAGGGTAATTCCATTGTATCCTAGGAAACACCAACATTTATGGAGGTCATTCCAAGCAACTCTTAACAACATCAGAATCTGCCAACTCAGTAACAGAAATATCAATAATGAGCCCTTTCAAAAAACTATCATAAAGTTGTTTGGTCAGGACACGAGGAAGCACTAAATTGTTAAACTAGTAGGCATTTGTTGGCAGTAGTCACCTGTCAATGAACGAGTACTCCAACAGCTCACCTCGCCGTTCAGAACAAAGGGCGATAATGGCTCCCACATACCTGCAAGTAAAACATAGAGTGTAGCACATGTTAAACGTTTTCCATTTCATAGATTGGCCAAGCTTGAGCTCAATAAGGAATCTTAGACATAGAAAGATAGATCCATAGGAACTTATAGAGCTCAAGAGCTTACTCACTAGGAAATATAATAGTAGCTATTACAGTGGGTTCCCAACAAGTTGTTACCCGATGTTTAGGATTTTAGGGTAACATAGCAGGATTCTGGACATGTACTTTGCAATTAGAAACAGGTAGAACCATCAGTTTTATTCAAGTATTCAAGATGTTGCAGAGTATCTGTACGCTTTAGGTTTTGTTACATATTAGGTTTCCTTGTATATCTAGAATTCTATTAGATTGTAACCCAGTTTTCTACTCTCTATATATATGGGAGTCTCTCTTCTATGATAATAACTTATCCTCTGTCCTATATCTCTCTATACTTTATTGCTTAACATGGTATTAGAGTGGGTTCAATTATTCTTTGACCTAACTCTCGTTGGTCTAATCTGCCGTTGCCTTTTCTGATCTGCCCCTACCGCACTATTCACGCGCACTGTTCACGCTACTATTCATTTGCCGCTGAATAGCCACCATTGATGTTGCCCTACTTGCTGTCTGATCTGATTTTTTTCTATAATGTCAAATTCAGATTCTAAACCTAATTTAGGGACCACGATCAAATTGAATGGTTCCAACTATCTGTTATGGTCTCGTGCCTAAGATACGAAATCATGTTCTCTCTGCCCCCTGATCCTAAGGATAACAATTATGATGTTTGGAGTGCGGATGATTGTTCCGTAATGACTTGACTTCTCAATAGCATGGATGAATCTGTGAGTAAGAATATTATGTTCTTAGACACTGCCAAAGCCATGTGGGTTGACCTACAAGAGATGTATTCTAATGAGAATAATGTATTTTGTGTGTTAAAATTATATGAGAAACACTTTTCTCATACTCAAGATGGCTAATCTGTCAATAGATACTTTTCCACTCTAAAATGAAGAAATTGCTAATGAAATTCTGATTTATCATCCTCTTTCCTACTATGCGGAAGAATCAATAAGAGGAACTCATGGTCACGAAGTTCTTATCCGGCTTAAATGTTAATCTGCGGCCGGTTCGGGATAGCTGACGGTCTAGTGATAACATTCCGCCGTTATCTAATGCTCTATCTAGTGTACTTCGTGTGACCACTGGCCGTGCTGATGTTGGTCTTCTGATACGTCTACTATGTCTGCCCGAGGTTGGGGTCGTAATGATGATCGTGGTCGTGGTCGTGGCCATGGCCATGGCCATGGTACTGACACCACATGATAAGACCGTTTTTTCGATCACGCGAAGACCGTTTCTGTGATCATAGTGGTCGTTCAAATCATGTTTTAAAAAAAATGTTGGAAGAAATTTGATAAGTCTGATTGGGCCAACACGGCCTCTGCTGTACCAACTTCGTCTCCCACTACTGACTTAATCTCTGTTCCTCGTGCTGATTATGATAAGTTGCTCCAGTCTTCTGGTACTTTCTCTACCACTGCCACTTCTACCAATGCAGCCTCTACCACTGCAGGTGTGTTTTCCGTGTCTCATGGTATGTCTTGGATGTTGGATTCTGGTGCTACTGCCCACATCACTAGTACCAAATCTAATTTTACAGTTTTTTCCTCTTCGTGTCTATCTCATGTCTGTCTTGCCGATGGCACCCATTCTCTTATCGCGAGAACCGGTATTGTTCAGCTTATTACTCATCTTACTCTTGATAACGTTTTATTTGCTCCCAAATTTTCTATTAGTTTGTTTTCTATCAGTCATCTCACAAAAACTCATAAAACTCATAATTGTTCTGTCACCTTATTATCCCTCTTATTGTGTGTTTCACGATCTGTAGACAAAGAGGACAATTTGGGGAGGATATAAGCGTCCCGGTTTATATTACTTGGTTTAGCTGCACATGCATCTTCTAATGCCACTCTGTAACTGTGTCTCCTTATACATGGCATTGTTATCTTGGCCATTCATCTTCCACCCTATCTGCTAGTGTTGTCTTGACCCATTCACTCAACATCATTACACTTGTGCCGATGTTACGTTTTTTTGAGTCACGATCATATTTTTCCCAACTCCGAATAAACCATCGGATATTTTAGCTCCTACTCCTTTACCTATCCCAGCATTCACATCTCCCATTCTTATTCCCACTTCCAATGTTCCTCCTCTCAAACCGTTGCAAGTGTATGCCAGGCGTTCTCGGCCAGAGCTTGACAAGCTCTGTTCCCCAAATGGTCCTTCGCCTGCAGACAGTCTGCCACTTTCCACCAACGATATGTCCATTGCTCTACGCAAAGGTATTCGTTCTTGCACCAAACACCCTCTATCTAACCATATCTCATTTGATTGTTTGGGTCCTACTTTTCGTTACTTTGTTGTTTCTCTTTCTTCTATCGCTATTCCCACTTCTTACTAAGAGGCTCATAAACAACCTGCTTGCTTGGAGGGTTGCTATGGATGAAGAATTGCCTACCCTTATGTCTCGTGATACTTGGGAGCTTGTGGCTTGCTCCACCTTTGGCTGATATCGTGACTTGGCGTTGGGTATTTACTTTAAAGTATCATGCAGATGGTACTATTGATCGATACAAAGCTCGTTTGGTAGCCAAAAGGTATACACAAACTTATGGTGTTGACTACTTTGAGACTTTCTCTCCTACTACTGCTCGCCTGAATTCTATTTGGGTTCTATTTATTTGGCTATCAATCTATCTCGGCCATGTATTAACTTGATGAGAAGAATGCTTTTTTTTAATGGTAATTTGAATCCAACTATTTTTATGGACTAACCTCTAGGGTATGTTGCTCAGGATGAGAATGTTAATAAAGTTGCCGACTTAAGAAGGCTATTTATGGCCTCAGACAAAGCCCCAGAGATTGGTTTGATAAATTCAGTAGTGTTCTCGGTGCTATTGATTTCAAGCAATGCAAATCAGATCATTCTGAATTTGTGAGACATCGCATGAATTGGATTGTCGTCCTCATTGTGTATGTCGATGACATTCTCGTATCAGGAAATGATATACAAGGCATTGATGAAACTAAGAAATACTTGAGATAACATCTTATTACTAAGGATATGGGTCGTCTTAAATATTTTTTAGGAATTGAAATTGCTCACAGAGCATTTCCTTATGTCAACAGAAGTATAATATAGATTTACTCAGCGAAACTATATTGCCAGGAACAAAGCCGGTTGATACTCCTATGGATATCAATCCAAATATTTGGGATGATTTTGGAGAACTCTTTGAGGATAATTGATTTAGACAACTTGTTGAAAAATTGATTTACTTAAGAGTAACTAGGCCTGACATCTCTTTTGCTATTGGAGTAGTCAGATGTTTTATAGATCAACCTAAGCAAGCTCATTGGGATGTTGCTCTCAAAATTCTTCAATTATTAAGAAATCTCCGGGAAGAGGAAAGAGGGTTGTCGTTTCAGAAAAATGATCATATGAAGATTGAAGCTTATTTTGATGTCGACTATGCATTTGAAGATTGAAGGTTATTTTGATGCCGACTATGTTGGATCAAAGACTAACAGACGATCCACTTCTGGATATTGCACTTATGTAGGAGGACTGAGTAAGAAACATAATACTGTTGCTAGATCTTCTGCCGAAGCTGATTATAGAGCTATGGCTCATACTGCTACTAAAATGATATGGGTATGGGTAAAGAACCTTCTAGAAGAATTGGTGTTGACTTCCAATGAACCCTTACTTATGTATTGTGATAACCAATCAGCTATTCACATTGCTAATAATCCTATTTTTCATGAAAGAACGAAACATATTGAAGTTGATTGCCACTATATTCCAAAGCGTGTAATGAGTAAAAAATTGTCATTCCATTCACTTTTTCATCCAACCAAGTTGTCGATATCTTCACTAAGCCATTGGGAGGGAAGCGTTTCTCAGAACTTTGTGGCAAGCTAGATATGATTGATATTTATGCTCCAGCTTGAGGGGGAGTATTGTAGAGTCTCTGTATGCTTTAGGTTTTGTTATATATCTAGGTTTCCTTGTATATCTAGAATTCTATTAGACTGTAACCTAGTTTCCTTGTATATCTAGAATTCTATGATAATAACTTATTCTTTGTCCTATATGTCTCTATACTTTACTGCTTAACACAAGAAATTATAAACTACATTAGTAGAAATGAATCACATACCTTCTATGCAGAATACTCAAATATATATGGCATAGTGGGAATATTAGAAATCACATGAGCTCCATGTTCCTATTCAATCAAACTTATATAAAATAAATAAATGATTGTCATGTAGAAACCATTAGTACATAAGGTATTATTAAGATATCACATGTGAATTAGAAGAATCTATTATACTTAGTTACTGCATGATAATTATTTTAGCCTTTATTTTCCCTCGCTCTAGTAAAGCATGCCAAATTTAGCAGGCACTTCTATAAATCAGGAAATGAAGACATTATCTTGGTTGTAGCAGAATTAAGTATCATTGCAAAATCACATATTATATGTAAAATAGTAAATGTTTTATTTTCTAGCCTACAAATAGAAAAAAAAATCAATCAGAAACCTTAGCATAAAAACATAAAATTGGAGTCAGATATATCTCATTAGTTTACTCCTGAAGCATGCAATTGCAAATGGCAACAAAATATACCTACTCAAGTCGTTGATGAAAAACATATGAAGTAAGCCTAAGAAATCGCATCAGTTGGACACTAGAATCATCAAGCGTGGAATATTGTCTTTAACAATAACTGCAGCTTATCCTCACCTGAAGCCCAAGCCAAGTAAGACCAAGAAACCGCATCTGTTGCACACTAGCATCTAATGTTGTTAAATGGTGGCCATGGCGGATGGTGGTGGCGGGTTTTTAGCAGATCGTCATTGCCACAGTGTGGCATGGTAGTAATAGCTAACAGTGAATGGCGGCCGCTACGCGCGTGGCGCTCAAACCCTTACCCGGGCCAACCCTGCCCAATTACCGGAAACCCGCACCGAAACCCGACCCAAATCGCGATTTGCTGAATTAGAACTAGGGTTTTTTCCCAATTTTTTTCTTCTTCCAATCTTCAATTCACGTCGGTACACTTACCTCATTGACAATTTCCACTTCCAATCGGCGACCCATCCGCCGGCGGCCCCTGCTCTGGGGTCCATCGGTCCGGCAGCCATTCATGCGCCTAAAAAGGTCAGTTTTTTTTGCTCTTTTTTTCTTTCCTGTTTTCGTCCCCTTCTTTTCCTTGTTTTGGTTTGATTGTGCAAATTACCTATCTATTATGTGCGAGTTTTGTGATTTATCGCCTTAGGTAGCGGGTTGTTGCTATTAGCTATCATTTCCTTATTTTTCCCTTTTTTCAACTCAATTTATTTCACATTTTTATCAGCTTTTCAATTATTGCAGCTCATTTTTATGGATTTTTGTTTTAAAATATTGTATTGACTCATTATAATTATTGGAATCAGTGTTATCCATTATATTTTTGAGAAAATTAATTTCAAACCTATTTAATTATTGGAATTAGTGTTGTGCTTGATTAGTTTCTTCATAATTGTTGTCTTGCTGAAAGTTTTAGCCTTTTTGTGTGATTGTGATTTGTGAAATTTCTTTACCTATGAGTATAAGTCCATTAATCAATTTTCAGTTAGTTAGGGAAATATTGTAATAATGTCTAGAGAAGAATCTTCTTCAACGTGGGCTAGTGGTCTTAGGCCTCTTGGCAAAGATTCTAGTAGCTCTACTAGTACTAGAACTGATCTGGGTTAGAAATATTGCACTCAAATAGACACTACGTCAATATATAAAGTATTATGTAATTTTTGCCAAAAGTCAATGAATGGTGGAATTACTAGAGAAAAAAGAGCATTTGATGGGAAAGACGGGCAAGGTTGCCGCTTGTCTAAAATGTCCAAATGAGGTACGAGAAGAACTTTGGGAATATCTTAGAACCAAAAAAAAGTAACTCAAGGCAGTCTTTTTAGCCTAATAATTCAAGTAGTGTTGATCTTGGAGGTCTTGGGTTCAGTGACGACGACAACGATGAGACTGCAGTTCAAAAAAAGAATAAAACTGGTCATCCAAAAAAAGAGCCAATTAACTTATTTTTTAAAAATCAAGAGACCGTAATTCAAAAGAGAAGTAAAGAGAAATTGAGGCAGTTAAACATGAGAGAAGTTGTCGACAAAGAAGCTGCAGCCCGAGTACACCAATATATTGCTTGATTTTGGTACCAAGTAGGGATATCATTCAACGCGATTATATTGTAGAGCTTTGAAAATATGGTCGAAGCAATTGGTGCATACGTCAAACATTTACCGGTTCCGAGCTACCACGACATTAGGGTTCCAGTTTTAAACAAAGAGTTGGAATACACTGACTCTTTGTTGAACCCTAAGAAGGATGAATTGAATAAACATGGTTGTACCATTATGTCAGATGGATGGAATGAACGGAGACAGAGAACTATAATTAACTTTTTAGTTAATCCTCCTTCTGGGATTATGTTTGTTAAGTCAATTGATGTCACGAGTTTTGTGAAAACAAGGGAGAAATTGTTTGAGCTGCTTGATTCTCTTGTGGATGAGATTGGTGAAAAACATGTTGTCCAAGTAGTAACGGACAATGGGAGCAATTATGTAGCGGCTGGAAAGATATTAATGGAGAAAAAGAAACATCTTTATTGGACTCCATGTGCAACTCATTGTCTAGACCTCATGCTTGAAGACATTGGTAAGCTTCCCTTAATTAAGAAGACAATCCGAAGGGGTGTAAGTCTTGTTGGCTATATTTATAGTCATTCTTTCAGCTTAAGTTTGTTGAGAAATTTCACAAATAAGAGGGAATTAGTGAGGCTAGCTATTACTCGTTTTGCTACATCATTTCTATCATTGGAAATGATTCACAAAGAAAAGGACAACCTTAAAAGAATGTTTACTTGTGACGAGTGGGTGCAAAACAAATTGTCTAAGGATGCTAAAGGAGGGAAGCTACCAAAACATTGATCATGCCTTCTTTTTGGAAGAATGTGGTATACACTCTGAAATTCATGGCTCCTCTTGTACAAGTTCTTCGATTGGTGGATGGAAAAAGAAACCGGCAATTGACTATTTATGAAGCAATGGAGAAGGCAAAAGAAGCAATCATGAAGTCTTTCAACATGAATGAAGAAAGATATGAAAATATTTTTAAGATCATCAATGATAGATGGAATTGTCAGCTTTATAGGCCATTCCATGCAACCGGTCACTTTCTAAAACCAAACATATATTATGAGAACAAGGAATTAGAATTTGATCACGAGGTTACTAAAGGATTGTATGATTGCACTGGTAGATTGGTGCCAAGCAAAGAAGATCAAAACAAGATACTACAAAGAGTTGAGCATTTACAAGAGTGGTGAAGACTTCTTTGATATTGAATTTGCACAACGACAAAGGAAGGACATAGCTCCTGGTGAGAGACTTTAAACTAAGTCGATTCATAATTTCATATTCCTGAATTCTAATTGCTAAGTTAGTAATTTATATTATTTGGTTTTGTAGCTCAATGGTGGAAGATGTATGGCCACTCAGCCCCAACATTGCAAAAACTTGCTTTCAAGATCTTAAGATAAACATGTAGTACTTCTAGGTGTGAGCGCAATTAGAGTGTTTTTGAGCAGATAATGAATTTTGATTCTTTTTGAAATCTATTAGTATTTAGATGTTCAATTCTAATTTCATATTATAATTAACAACTCTATAATTATATGTTTATGCGGCAGATTCATACAAAAAAAGAGAAGTAGGCTCGGCCATAAGAAGATGCATGGTTTGGTTTATGTTAAATATAACCAAAAATTGCATGAGAGGCACAACCATAGAGAATCAATTGACCCTATTTCGCTCAACGACATTGATGAGTGTGATGAGTGGTTAGTTGGAGAGTTGGATGATGATGGTGGTGTTGAGAATGATTTGGTTTTTGATGAAGATTCACTTGATTGGAATACTTTTTATGAGGCTTCGGAGGTTGGAGAGCCTATAACATATACTAGGTCTAAGAGTACCTCAGGAAAAAGAAAAGAATCTCTAACATCATCAAGTGGTGTTAGACGTTCTAAGAAAGATACAAGAGCCACAAAAGATACAAGAGCCACAATCACATCCACAAAAGGAAAAGGCAGATTGGAGACGGTGCTTGAAGAGAGAGAGCTTGTAGATGAAGAATTTGAGCAAGAGAATGTTGAGAATATTTATGTATCTGAAGGTGAAAAGGAAGAAGGATTTGTTTCGTTGGATGGCAATGATAATGAAGAAAATGAATGTGTTGAGGTTGATGAGGAACGAGTAGAATTTGAAAATAAACATAATATGTATTATTTTATGACTTTATGTTTTAATTATGGTGTTAAACTTGAATTAAGGCATATTATGTAATGGTTTAGGATTGTCTCATTGTTTTGCAAAATATCTCATTTAAAGGAAACATATCCAATTAGGCGGGTCGAGCCGGGTCAAAGTGGGTTGACCATGCCGCATGAATCATGATTGGCAGTTAAACACAAGTGTGCCCCTTGATTGGGTAGTTAATCTTAAACGAGTGATTATTGTATGGTGAATACGTTAATTTATACGACTTTTGATTCTAAAGGTTTCGGTAATAAGTTTTAGTTTAATTTAATATCACAATTTATATTTTATTAAGTTTTTTAGGGTACGCCCATTACCTACGGCTGCAAATGAACTACGTGCAGTACGACTGCAATCGCTTCTTGTACACACATATAACGTACGAATTGCGAAGGGTAATTAAGTACTGACTATCAGTAATTTCGCGGAATTCTCTAATGTAAGAGGCATAAATATAAATAGCGATAGGGTACTTTAGTTTTTGCATGAGTGGTGCCTCATAATTTGGCTACAACTCCAAAATAAAGTTTAAAATTGTTCAAATTATATTTTTTTATTAGCGCATGCAAGTAAATAAATTAATCATTCTGGCTATCTTTTTTGAGGATAAAATGAAATGTATACATACAGACATATATATAGGCGGATTAATGTGAAAGTTCATTTTTTACCGTGAAAATTGAAAACACTAAAATCACTATAATGAACGTATAAAGTCATGACATTTACAGTGAAATTAATTGCACTAAAAATGAAATTAATTAAAATTTTCGTTACTTATGAGATTCGAATTCTAGTGCTACACTCATCCAGCAAGGAGATGCATTTATTTTAAATTTTCATAATCAAAGTGCTAAATATGGTTCTCTGTTCTTATTTTGAATATAGGTTTTCATTTGAATATATATATGTTATGTTTTCTCCATATTGAAGAGAATTATGATAATTATTCAGATAAAGATATTTGAATATGAAAATCAAATTTCTTTTTCTTCATTGGAAAAACGTTGGAAAATGCACAAATTAGTCCTTTAATTTGAGATAATTTATATTCATTTATTTAACAAATCTTATTTGTACAACTTTCATGAAAAATCGTCAAAATACATTCGCTTTACTATATTCCCAATGGTAACCATCGAAATTATGGAAGTGAAATGAATCGAAATGACACCTTAATGTGTTTAGAATGATTCCGAAGTCAGTTCGTTATTTTTTAATTCAATTTACGAAAATTATATAAACATAGTTACTGTGGCCTGATGGATATATAGTGCTGAAGCTTGGATTTCTATTGACCTATGTCGATTTCTCTAAATATCAAATTTTTATTGCTTTTTTTGCTTTATAAATTTCAATTATTTTCTATTTTTATTTATTTTTTTATTAAATATCATGTATTTTCTTATAAATTTCATCTTTCTGTTCCTTTTTCTTTCCTTTTGAAATGAATCACTACTTTTGGATGGAGAGATATATATTCTTATAAATTACTGTTATCGTTAACTTCAAATTCAAACTATAATTTAATTATGTTTTTTTTTTTTTTTAATTTCGGTTGTACTACCGGCGGTAATTCTATAATTAAACGTAGCGTTTACTATTGTAAATATGCATTAATATTTAACTGTATGCAGTTGCAACTCAACATAATTATTAATTTTGGAATATTAAATGCCTAGTTCATAGCAGCAAGCAACAAAACGTGATTGAAAAAAAGGAGAACTTTTAGGGAGAGGTGAGCAAAATATCCGAAATCCGAATATCCGATCCGAACCAAATCGAAATTTAAAATTTGGTTCGGATTTTTCGGA
>JAYDZE010563972.1:0-12423 GCA_034509125.1 Monilaria moniliformis | reverse complement strand
CAGATCTGGCCAAGCAAAGGCCGCTTCGGCATCCGGCTCCTGATCCGATCCCAAGCAGAGGTCACCGTGAACCCGCCATGGCTAGTCAAGGACCACCTCATCACATCCCTTCCTCCCACATCAATCAGAACAGCTGTGAAGGCAACAAGCACATGCAAAGGCACACGATACAAGGCAAACAGAGAATGAAGCTTACACAAATCCCAAGCATGCTCACACCAGAAATCACGGACCTCGTGGTGGCGAAGGGCAGCTCCGGGATGGCAGAACGATCAAAGGGGGCGATTGCCAAACCAGACGCCATCCCAGAAGCTGACCTTCCCCTCCCCCAAGGTCCAACACACACAATCATGCATCTGACGCCAAATACGAGAAAGACGGAGCCGAATACGACTATTACGCACAGAGTAAGGCACATCATACACGCGAGCATGGGAGTAACAGTACTTGCGCACCATGAACTGAGCCCAAAAGGAATCCTGGGCGCGGAGCCTCCACCAGAGCTTATAGCTGAACGCAGTAACCAGGTTACTGAAGCGACGGATGCCGAGGCCCCCTTCGTCTCTAGGCAGACAAATCTGCTTCCAGCTGATCCAATGGATCTTCCTCTTCTCTCCCACGGTCCGTAAGGATGCTCTTAGTGCATATCAAGTTAAATTATTTTTTTCCTTTCAACAGATGAGAAACAAAATAGTCTTTATTTATTTATTTATTATTTTTTCTTTTTTTAAATCTTTGTTTAGAGCAAATGCTTTCTCAGCAGGACTGAAGAAAATGTATATACAAGAACTCTATTTTTTCTATGACTAAGTAAAAATTTAAATGTATAAAAAGCATACCTTTTTTAAGTTAATTTACATAGTCAAAAAATTAGTACTAATGACAAAAATGTAATTAACCTATTCTTTGACCATCCACAACAACGTAAAAATCCTCTAACCTTTCAATCACGTTCCACTTTGACTTTTCCATTTCCTCTCTTGTTCCTTTTTCTCAGTTTTGTTCTACAATCAAGAGAGATCAGCAGAACTATTTCTGGAGCTGCACATGTAAACAGATTTGAACATGGCGCAGTTCATTTTCACTACAATCCTCTGCTCACTGATTCACTCCATCCTTTTTCAAAGTTTAACAGTCGGAACATTTGACTGTCACATACTGTTTCCAAATCAAAAGCTTTTTCTTGGGCAGACTCTGGTTTCTCAAGACCAAGTTTTTGAAATGGGTTTTTTCTCACCTGGAAAATCTTTGAATAGATTCTTGGGAATATGGTACAAGAGTACACCAGATGTTGTAGTCTGGGTTGCAAACAGAAACCATCACATCACTGCCTCACAAGCACCAGTTTTGATGATTTCTGGAAATGGAAATCTTGTTATAAGCAGTGGCAAAAGCATTATCTGGTCGGAAAATCCATCATCGGTGGCATCAAATCCAGTTTTACAGCTGCTGGATTCTGGAAACTTGGTTCTTGTAGACAACACGAGGGAAGGCTACCTATGGCAGAGTTTTGATTATCCAACAGACACCATGTTACCTGGAATGATAATGGTGGACGACAACGATACTGGTGTTGAAAGGTATTTGACGTCATGGAGAAATCCGGATGATCCTTCTCCTGGTGATTTTGTTCACAAGATCCAAAACCGGGGCTTGGCTGAGGTGGTCACTCTGAGAGGGGCAAGCAAAAGATATAGAATCGGACAGTGGAATGGGAAATATTTTGGCGGTGGTCCACGCTTTCCCAATGCCTTTTACAAACCAGAGTTGGTTTTCAAACAAGAGAGGTTGATATCCATAGGAGAGCCCTACCAGAGTTCAGTTCTGGTAAGAACTACTTTAGATACATCTGGTTCTCTCCTGCGGCTTACCATGAACGCCAGAAAAGACAAGTGGAATCTTGCCCTCGCATTTCCTCAAGAAACGTGCGATGAATATGCTAGTTGTGGTCCTAACTGTATCTGCAGATCTAGGACTGACAGCCCAGTTAGATGCCAGTGTTTAAAGGGATTTGCCCCGGAGTTCCAAAAGTATTGGGACCTCCAAGATTGGTCGGGTGGATGCCGGAGAGTTAAGCCGTTGAATTGTGTTGGCGGAGATGGATTTCTAGAGATTAGCGGGGTCAAATATCCTGATATGTTGAGATTTTGGTTAAATACAACGATGAGCCTTGGTGAGTGCAAAGCTGAGTGCTCCAAAAACTGTAGTTGCACTGCGTACGCTAATCCGTTCATTACTAATGGGGGCAGTGGCTGCTTGATGTGGTTTGGTGATCTCATCGATATCAAAGAACTTTCAGCAGCAGATAGTAAGCAGAACATGTATATCCGTGTGCCAGTTTCAGAACTAGGTAAGTCGTTTGATAACTATATCTTGCTTATTGTGAATAATAATTGTTTGCTTAAAATGACTGAATAGACATAAAGGTTTCTTGAGGGAAGAAAGCCTGATGACACTTTATTCCTAATTACACTGACTGGTATTTTGCCTGTAGATTTTACTACGGGTTTAGAAGAAGAGAAGGAGGAGAAGAAATGGCCTACCAAGTTAATACTTATATCAATTGCTTCTGGTGTCCTCGTCTCAGCCTTTATTAATGCATGTGTATATCTAATGGCAGCACGAAAAAGGGGAGGTAACAATTCAACTTCTGTAAGGGACTTCTCTGGAAAATACACTAGTTCATTCAATCTTATGCTGAAGCATTTATTCTTATTTCCTCTCGCTTTATAGCTGTAAGAAGGAATGATGGGGATTTAGATTTACCTGTGATCAGAATGGCAACTATTGTGCAAGCAACAAATAATTTCTCAGCGGAAAACATGATTGGGGTTGGAGGCTTTGGTCCCGTTTACAAGGTAAGACACAAACTGAGAAAGCTGAATTTGGACTAAAACAATATTTTGACCTACTTAATTGTATCTAACATGCATAAGCAGGGGAAGATGCCATCTGGAGAAGAAATTGCCGTCAAAAGATTGTCGAAATCTTCACAACAGGGTCTTGAAGAGTTCAGAAATGAAGTTAGGGTGATTGCAAAACTTCAACATAGAAACCTAGTCAGACTATTGGGATGTTGCATTGAAGAAGAGGAAAGGATGCTAATCTACGAATACTTAGAGAACAAAAGCCTTGATTTTTTTGTTTTTGGTACACTCTTGATACATCCTACATCTCTTTATTTAGCTTGTGACATCCCATACTTTTTGATCCTGCCAAATCTAATAAATATTCACATGGTGTTCGATCATTTGCAGATGACAGTGGGAGAAAACTATTGACATGGCCTGAGCGTTATGACATTATCATGGGAATTGCAAGAGGCCTGCTATATCTCCATCACGATTCCAGATTAAAGATTATTCACAGGGATCTTAAAACAAGCAATATTTTACTAGATGGACATTTAACTCCAAAAATTTCAGATTTCGGCTTAGCAAGAATTTTTGAAGAGGATCAGTCTCTTGCTAGAACAAAAAGAGTTGTTGGGACATAGTAAGTTTTCTTTATATCATCAAAATCCTTCTTTGTTTCTGTGGTGGATTTAAAACTTATAACTTTATGCAGTGGATACATGGCTCCGGAATATGCAATTGATGGGAAATTCTCAGTGAAATCTGACATCTTTAGTCTTGGAGTGGTTGTGCTGGAGATAATTAGCGGAAAAAAGAACAGAGGCTATGGACACACTGATCACTATCTTAACCTCTTGGGCCATGTATACATATTTATACTCGTATGCCATTTTCATTCATATGAACAATGTCAAAAAACTTACCTGGTTATTATTGTGGCAGGCATGGTTGCTGTGGAAAGAAGACAAGATTGTGGAGTTGATGGATGAGTGTTTGAAGAATACATTTGTGGAGTCTGAAGTGAAGAGATGCATGCAGGTGGGGTTATTATGCGTTCAGAAATTTGCAAATGATAGGCCAACCATGCCATCGGTGTTTTCAATGTTAGGAAGTGATGGAGCAAATCTGCCCGAACCAAAAGAGCCTGGATTTTTCATCGAAAGAAGTTCAAGCCCTGTGGGGAGTTGTACATCACCAAGTTTTAAGTCAGATAATGAAACAATAACCATTACTGACTTGGAGGCCAGATAAATTCTGCACCCTCCTTTATTTATATTTTTTGGATCACAATGATATGTACTTGATCACCATTGTTCTTGGAGGATGTGAATATAACTTCTAGGCCAGTCCCAAAATTGATTCCAAGATTCCAATATAACTTCTCTGCCAAAGAAAATTCTCGGTGTTTTCATCATTTGCATCTTCCACCACGAGATTCCCGTTTGCAAATGAAATCAACTTATTGTATATTAATATGTTCGAAAGTGTGAGACATTTCATAAAAAACAGCATACTTTATTTTCAAGAACTATACAATTGCAATCAATTTATTTTCCTACACATTTAATATGGGATAGGTACGTTTTTCTCCTTTGTAAAATATAATGGAGATTACATGGGCCAAGTTCCCCGTGAGGGCCATGTGCGACTCCGCCACTGGCTGCACAACCATTGACTTTTATTCAAGTTTGACTTTTCCATTTCATTTCCTTCTTTTCTTAAGCAATCAAGAGTGATCAGCAGAACTATATCTGGAGCTCCACACGTAATCAGATTTGAACATGGTGCTCTTCCTTTTCACTATAATCCTCTACCCCCTCCTTCAATCCATCCCCTTTCTATGTTAAACAGTTGGGGCAGTTGACGATTAGATGCTTTTTCAAAATCATACACTTGTTCTTGTTATTGGACAGACTCTGGTTTCTCAAAACCAAGTTCCTGAAATGCGTTTTTTGTCGCCTGGAAACTCTTTATTAGATTCTTGGGAATATGGTACAAGATCACACCAGATGTTGTAGTCTGGCTTGCAAACAGAAGCCATCCCATCACTGCCGCACAATCAGCAGCTCTGATGATATCTGGAAATGGAAGTCTTGTTATAAGCAGTGGCAAAAGCATTGTCTGGTCTGCAAGTTCATCAGGGGTGGCATCAAATCCAGTTTTACAGCTCCTCGATTCTGGAAACTTGGTTCTTGTTGACAACACGAGAACAGTATGGCAGAGTTTCAATTATCCAACTAACACCATGTTACCAGGAATGTTTTTGGTGGATGATGTTTTTGGTGGATGATGTTTTTGGCAGAGCTCGGTTCTCAAAAAGAACTATTTTGGATACATCTAGTTCATTTCATGCAAAGCTGGGTGCTTAAAAAACTATAGTTGCACTGCTTAAGCTAATCCGTTCATTACTAGTGGAGGCAGTGGCTGCGTTATGTGGTTCCATGATCTAATTGATACCAAACAACTTTCTGCAGCAGAACATCTATACCCATGGGCCAGTTTCGGAACTAGGCAAGTCGTTTCATTAAAATTACCATTTCTTTACACTATCTAGATCAGCATATCTCAACTGTAAAACTCAAGATGGAGATTTCAGATAGAGTAATTCTAGTTGTTTCGCGGCCATGAGTTTGCACTGGTTTTTACATCCAATTTTACAACTCCCTCTTGTTCTAATTAACAGCAATATCTTGCACATTATTTTACAAAATGTTGGTTTTAAGTGCAAGGCATGTTAGATGTCGTTAATTCAAACAGCTTCTCTGTCCAAATTTGGCATCTCTGTGTCCCCATTACTCGTATGGACAGAAACCCTAATTACAATGACCGGTGATTTTGCCTGTAGACTTTAAGACGGGTTTATTAGAGGAGGAGAAGGAGAAGAAAAGGCCTATGAAGTTAATACTGACATCAATTGCTTCTGGTATTCTCGTCTCAGCCAATCCATTATCTATGGGGGTGTACTTTTTATGGCAAGACGAAAGAAGCAAGGTGGCAATTGAACTTCTGTAGTGGACTGCTCTAAAAAAGAGAGTTCTTTCATGCTCAAAGCATAAACTAAAGCTAATATTGATGTGTTGATTTTTTTGTCCTCTTGCTGTTTAGCAGTAAAAAGGAATAACGAGGATCCAGAATTACCTGTAATTAAAATGGCAACGATTGTACAATCAACAAATAATTTCTCCATGCAAAACATGATTGGAGTTGGAGATTCCAGTCCTGTTTATAAGGTAATGTATTCAGTTAGAGTGCTCAAGTTGAATAAAAACAATACTTTGACATAGTGACTTGTAAACTAACATGCACATGCAGGGGAACATGCAACCAGGAGAAGAAATAGCAGTCAAAAGATTGTCGAGCTCTTCAGGACAGGGTCTTGAAGAGTTCATGAATGAATTTCAACATTTAACATAGAAGCCTCGTCAGATTTTTAGGATATTGCATTGAAGAAGAGGAAAGGATACTAATCTATGAATACCTACAGAATAAAAGTCTTGATCTTTTTGTTTTTGGTATACTCTGATATATTTATCCTCCCATCTTTTTATTTTTCCTTGTGAAATCCCATACTTTCATCCTGCCATATCTCAAAAAGATAAACTCATCCACAGTTAACATTCACCTGCTGTTCAATCAGTGGCAGATCGCAGTGTGAGAACATCACTGACATGGCCTATGCGCTATGATATGATCATTGGAATTGCAAGGAGCCTTCTATATCTCCATCACCGTTCCAGAATAAAGATTATTCTTACGGATCTTAAAACGAGCAATATTTTACTAGATGAACATTTTTAACTCCAAAATTTTCAGATTTCGGCTTAGCAAGAATTTTTGAAGAGGATCAATATCTTTCTAGAACAAAAAGAGCTAATCATCAAATTCCTTCGTTATTTTCTATTGTGGCCCTAAGATGAATAACTTTATGCAGTGGATACATGGCTCCCGAATATTTAATGGATGGGAAATACTCAGTGAAATCTGACATCTTTAGTCTTGGAGTGGTTTTGCTGCAAATAATAGCGGAAAATTGAACAGAGGATATGGGCACTCAGATCACTATCTTAACCTCTTGGGCGATTTATACTAAGATGGAATTTTCATTTATAAAAAAACATACCAAGAATTGCTATCAAATACAAGAAACCTGACACATTTACCTGATTATTTATTGTGGCAGGCATGGTTGCTGTGGAAAGAAAACAGGACTCTGGAGTTTATGGATGAATGTATGAATGATACATTTGCGGAGTATGAAGTGAAGAGATTAAAATATTTTAAAATATTGAATAATGATATCTATGTCGCTTTTTAAAATGCTGTTGAACATATATATGGTTGAAGCACAATATGAAGTCTGGGTTTTTATTGAGAGAAGTTGGAGTTTCGTGAGAAGTAGTACTTCACTATGTAGAAAGTTTGAAATCTATTGAAATGGTGTATGAAGACATGTTAAGAATTGGATGTTTTATTGCTTTTTGGCTTGATGGTTACATTGGTATTGCACAGCCCATTTTATAGGGAGAATGAATGTAGTTACATGGAAAGTACGATATGGAATGATTTTATTTCCTTCTGTTTTGGTCTCTAATTGATTTCGGATTGCTGGATTGATGAATTACTCCCTTTAATTTAGCTTTATTTCTAACACTCTCCCTCAAGTTAAATAACGGGATCCCCGATACTTAACTTGCTTAGAACGTTTGAGAATACTTTGGCGTTGACTGCTTTTGTTAAGATGTCAGCGAGCTGGTCACCGGATCGGATGTAAGGTAGTTCTACAATTCCTGACTCAATCTTTTCCTTGATGAAATGCCAATCAACCTCCACGTGTTTCGTACAATCGTGTTGTACCGGATTTTCTGCAATGCTGACTACTACTTTGTTGTCACAAAAAAGTTGGCATCTCTCCGTAGGTGGAAAGCTGAGCTCCTTTAATGATTTTTGAAACCATAATAGTTCGGTCAAACCTTTTTAATTCCTCTGAATTCTGCCTCTGCACTCGATAGAGCCACCATCTTCTATTTTTTGCTTCTCCATGTGACTAGGTTTCCACCTACAAAGGTGAAATATCCGGCTGTCGATCTTCTATCTATTGGATTCCCGGCTCAGTCGGCGTCTGTATATCCATGGATTTCTAAATGACCATGGTTTTCAAAGAGGATTCCATATCCAATCGTGCCTTTTAGGTACTTCACAATTCTAGGGCTGCCTCCAGATGGTCCGTTTGAGGTTGATGCATGAACTGACTAACTGCCCTGACAGCATAGGCTATATCAGGTCTAGTGTGGGAGAGGTAGATGAGCTTCCCACAACTAGGCATTGATATTTTTCTCGATCTGCCAATTCTGCTTTATCCATAATCTGTAGCCCATGATTGACTACCATTGGTGTTTCCGCCGATTTGCACTCAAGCAATCCCGTTTCAGCAAGGAGATCTAGGGTGTACTTCTTTTGGCATAGAAAGATCCCTTTGATGGATCTAAGAACTTCAATTCCGAGGAAATATTTTAGGGCCCCAAGATTCTACATTTTAAATTCTTTAAATAGATTTTTATGGAGTTCTTCTATTTCTTCGGTGTCATCTCTTGTAATTATCATGTCGTCAACATAAATGATTAGACAATTAATTAATTCACCTCGTTTCTTCAAGAATAAAGTGTGGTCCGAGTTGCTTTGCTGAAATCCATATTTTTTCATGGCAGTGGTAAATCTCTCAAACCAGACCCTGGGAGATTGTTTTAAGCCATACATAGTCTTTTTTAACCTGCAGACCTCCCATTTGCCAAATTCCTCTGTGAATCCCAGTGGTGCCTCTATGTATACTTCATTGTTCAGCTCTCCATGTAAAAAGGTATTGGTAACATCAAATTGTAGAAGAGGCCACGTCTTCTTAGCTGCAATGGACAACAATAGTCTTACTGTGTTCATTTTTACCACCGGGGAGAATGTTTCTGAGTAATCTACACCATAGATTTGGGTGTAGCCTTTTGCCACTAGTCTCGCTTTATATCTTTCGATTGATCCGTCCGGTTTTCGCTTAATAGTAAAAATCCATCGACAACCAACAGATCGTTTCCCTCTCGGAAGGGAGTTTTTTTTTCGAAGTATTGTTTCTTACCAAGGCTTCCATCTCTTTCTTCATTGCTTCCCTTCAATGTTTGGAGTTGCTTACTTCTTCTGCACTTCGAGTGACATCTTCTTCATTGTATAGGGCTGTCTCAAAAGCTCTTGCCATGTTTGAGAGATTAGTTTTTGCAATATTTGCAATCAAGTGTCTTGGCCTTCTCTCAATCTTTTCCGGAGTATACCTTTTAGGTGGTATTCCTCTGGTGCTTCGAGGGGGTAGCACATACTGCCCTGTATTTTCATCAACTCCACTTTCTTGTTCTTGTACTCTGATGTCTTCAGAAATAGGGTGAGGTGATCCAGATGTCTCAAAAAAAATCCTCAAGGACAGTAGAGTTTAGATCATTATTTACCTCTCTTCGGGATACCGGATTTGGTGGAGTCACTAAGCCGCTGAATTCTGGGGGTTGTGGGTCTGTTTCTTCAGATTGCTCAGCAGATCCGTTAACTGTTTCTGTCGGGACTACCTCAGGAGAATTTGTTATTGGTAACCAACTTAGAAGGTAAATATCAGTCTTGTCGCTGTTACTTTCCCCTTGACTTCTAAGTTGGTAAAAGTAGTCAGTTTCAAGAAAATCACAGTTTAGAGTAGTTTGGACGTGACGTGTTTTTGGATCATAACAACGGTAACCTTTTTGATTTATACCATAGCCTACAAAAACACATTTAATTGAGCATGGTGAGAGCTTAGAGCGAGCGTGTTTTGGGATATGAACGAAGATAGTACAGCCGAAAACACGGGGTTGTAGGGAATGTGTAGAAGGTATTTGAGTGTGACAGGCTAAAGTTTGGAGTGGTGTTTTAAGTTGAAGAATTCGGGTTGGAAGACGATTAAGAAGGTATACAGAGGTAGCAATAGCTTCGGGCCAAAAATGTTCGGGACATGGGACTCAAGGAGGAGGGCACGGGTCATTTCTAAGAGTAAGCGGTTTTTCCTTCCAGCGACACCGTTCTGTTCCGGAGTGTATGGACATGTAGTTTGGTTAACGATCCTTTTTCCTCAAAAAAATGTTTCATTGTGAAGTTTACAAATTCCCCCACATTATCTGTCCTAAGGGTTTTAATGGTGGTTTGGAATTGGTTTTGGACAAGAGTATAAAATTGAATAAATTTTTGAGACACTTCAGATTTACGTATGAGAAAGTAGACCCATGTCATGCGTGTAAAATCATCCACAAATAAAAGAAAATATTTGAAATTTTGCCCACCCAAAACAGGTGCAGGCCCCCAAAGATCCGAGTGAACTATAGAAAAAATAGAACTAGTTCGAGTAGTGCTAGGTTTAAAAGGTTGTCTGTGGCTTTTAGCCAAAAAACACGTCTCACACGACAGTTTGTGAGTTTGAACTAAAGTAGGAAAGAGAGTTTTCATATAACCAGCAGAAGGATGACCGAGACGTCGGTGCCATAGCCAAATCTCTCGAGTTGCGGTCCCATGAGCGAGCATCACGGATCCTTGTTGAGCTATCTCGTCAACGTAATACAGCCCCCGTCTTTCAGTGCCATGCCCAATGATCTCCCCCGTCCGAATATCCTGTAGTAGGCAAAAAGTAGGATGCACAAGGACGGTGCAATTTAGTTCTTTTGTAACATGGCTTATGGATAATAATTTATGGGAAAGAGATGGAACATGTAAGCAGTTAGAGATCTTTAATGACGGTGAAATTTCAACCGTTCCGGCACCTCGAATCGGGGCTAATTCACCATTTGCAGTTTGGACATGAGTTTTACGAGGAGTAGAGACAGTAAGAATATCAGATTTGTCAAAAGTCATGGGGTCTATCGCACTACAATCGAAAATCCAATTTCCATCTTTTTGTACATTTTGAGCAACACAAGCAATTGGGAGGTCATTAGGCATGTTTTCGAGAATTTGGAATTTATTTTGACATGTTATGGGTATTTCTGCATATTTTTTGGTATTTATCAGAGCTTTATATAATTGTCCAGAGTTTAGGGGTGGAGTATGCAATTTCCGAGAGTGCAGGGGTTGAGTACAAGATTTAGCATAATCTGGGGGAACCTTTTTTAACCTAGGAGTTTGAGGGGGGCGAAAATAAAAAGAGGCGGGAGTATAATGGTCTGGTTGCAAACCAGACCCTTTACCTGGTGTACGCCATTCACCCTTTTTACTTTCATCCGCCGCCTCCCTTCCTCTGACCCCCATCTCTTCTGCCTTTTGAGTTCGACGCCAATCGCCGGAAGTGCAGGAGGTCTCCGGGCCACCCACTCCAATGGCTGCTCCGGCCACGTCGTCTTCTCCAGCGGCAAAGGGCT
Organism: Monilaria moniliformis; assembly: GCA_034509125.1. Classification (NCBI taxonomy): domain Eukaryota; kingdom Viridiplantae; phylum Streptophyta; class Magnoliopsida; order Caryophyllales; family Aizoaceae; genus Monilaria; species Monilaria moniliformis. The sequence goes on along the minus strand of JAYDZE010563972.1, from coordinate 1,163 downwards.
GCCTTACCCGAGGGATTGCACTGTTTTTCGTGGTTGTTGTCCCACCACTTGGGAAATCCGACGAGTCGGGAGCACTGTTCGCATGTGTGCTTACTCATTCCACAATGAGTGCAGTGCAATTTCGCCTTCTCCTCTTTTTTCCGTTCACGCGATGATGGATAATCGGAGCGTGTTTGTCCCTTTTGTTGTGTTCGGTAGTGGGATCTATTGTTTCCTTGTTGTCGGGCTACGAGTCCAGAAGCTATTCCCGGTTATGATGGGTGGCTGTCTCCGCCGCCGAACGTTGTCGCCTTCAAGATTTGGAGGCGGGCGATGTCTCGTTTTACTGTGGCGAAGGCAGTCTTCGCTGAGGGACTGGGGCTTTCCTTCAATATGTCCCGACGAATTCCGTCGAGGTTATCATATAAGCCACCAAGGAATTGATACAGACCGCGGGTTTCGATTAATTTGTGATATTTGTTTATGCCGTCTTCAAAACAATTAATTGGTTCCAGTTGCCGTCGATCTATATGCATCCATATGCCTTGAAGATTACTCCAGTAATCTTCGACAGAATCGGTGCCTTGGGTGACCTTATTGGCCCTCACTTCCAAGTCATAGATTTGGAACGGGCCCGTTCCACTGCTGAAAGTTACGGATAGACTCTTCCAAAGAGCTCTGGCAGATTGATGTTGGGCAAAATTTCCCACCAATTTGTCTTCCATATTGTGAATGATCCATCCAAAAATAGTGAGATATGCTTCTTCCCACTGTATGAATTTTGGGTCGTTGGTTGATGGAGGAGGTGGATGGCCGGTAACGTGACTGGATTTGCCCCGACTGTGTATGGCGACTCGCATGAGTCTAGACCATAAAGGATAATTCGGTCCATCTAGTTTAAAGCTGAGCACAACATCTGTGCTTTTCATTAAGTTTGCAAAATGTGATGCAAACAGAACTTGACTGTTATCTGCTTCTTCTGACATGGTGACTTGATTTGTTGCAGGTTGAATTCTTTGATTTTGGTTAGTTGGGTTGAGGAAGGTATTTAAAAACGCTGATGATTCGATCTGATTTCATAAATTAAAACAACCTGAAGGTCCCATGTTCGAGCCAAATGTGCCGTCGGAGGTGACGGAGCATGGGTGATCCTGTTAAAAAAACGAAGGACTCACATGTGAGGG
>JAYDZE010563971.1:0-30745 GCA_034509125.1 Monilaria moniliformis | reverse complement strand
TTTAATTTATACATAATTTTTTTATATTTATTAAAAATATATAAAATAATTAAATAAAAACCGCCTATAATCCGCCTGCGCCTAGGCCCCGCCTAGGCCCCCCAGGCGCTAGGCCCCCCCGGCCGCCCGACTAACGCCTAGCGCCTTCCGCAACATTGGTATTTAATGCAATTTCACCTAACAGTGGGTGTGTGATGTACTCTTAATTACATGAACAAAAATCAAATGAAATAAATAATCAAATTATACACTCTTGGAAAGTGGAGTTGTTGAAGCTGAATTTTTGAAGTAGACCTGTCCCATCTAGAAGCCAAGTCCATTTGCCAGTAATCCTGGAAAGCCAAGCAGGAACAACCACAAAGTACAAAGCACTCTACTTTTCTTTCCAAAAAATTGCTTCCAGAATTTATACATCAAAATAATATATATGTCATCCATAATATTATAGAAATTATAAATCAGGTGATCCGTATATATTGATTAAATATACGTTTATGATTTATATAATTTCACCTTAATAATATACATACCTTTATATATATAATGCTGCATCTTTTATGATAATGTATTTTATATATTATATTAATATATACGTTTGTTCACGAAAGTACCAATGATAAGTGTGTACATACATACGTGTATAAATCAGACGAAATGCAATCTAAATAATTTATATATTAAATACATAATTTCCTTAATTTGTTAAGTAAAAAAAGATGATTTTCATAATCGAATTTGCAACTAGTTCAATTTAACTATTAACCGTTACACCACGATTTAATTCATGTAACTATTGAAAATGTTGTATGAGGCATTCAAGTAGCCAAAATCTTTTTAGGATTAGGGTTGAGAATTTCTAACAAAAAAAATTATGATACAAATGACCTGTAACCAAATAGTCCGACAACCCGATATGGTCGGCCCGAACCCTAGCGGGCTGGTCTGATTGACATCCCTACTTTTTGTAGTAAAAAAAATACCAATTTGCATACGTACATACATTTTTGGTGTGGAAAAATCACTTATACATTTAGGTAGTTAGATGATTGATAGTATTGGATTTTCACCTAATCCATGTAATTTTCTTCCCTAGGTTTATATGATTATAATATTTTCACCAAATTTAAGAGTATATAGTATATGTATATATTTTATGTAATTTTGTATACATAAAAAAGCATATATATCAATTTATATTGATATGGCAAGCCAATTTTCAGAGATATTTTATATGTTAAATGAAAGTCATATATATATATAAAACTCAGTAATCTGATTTTTTCAATGTGAAAGTGAATGTGACAACTAAGTATGCAAAACTCCACTTTGTCTTGCAATCTTACAATCAAACTAGTGCCACAAAACAATTTAAAGGGTCCACTTATTGAAAATGTGCAAAATAGATGGAATCATAACTAAAATACATAAATCAAAAATATTAATAATTCACTCCATAAAATATCAAAATTAATTCGATGGAGTAATTTAATAGAAGTTGGATTAAAATATTAATAATTTACTCCATAAAAGAATATTAATTTCAAAATTAATATGACGTGGAAAACATAATAAAACAAAAGACTAGGGGTGCTTGTGCAAAATATTAATTTACTATGCGTAATTAAATAGAAAGGTAAGAACACGCAACACGTGGCAATCATCTACGAGTTCAGGGGAAAAAAATAGCTCTTTGAGTTGAGTAACGGCAAAATTTCCGAGGTTATACGATTGAGTAAATTAGACGGTGCCGCTGATGTTGTTCCCCCTCTCTCTCTCTCTCTCTCCCTCCCTCCCCTTACTTTTCCTATTGTTGTTGGTAGAACTCATAAACAAATTCCACCTCTTCTCCCTCTCTCTTTCTCTCTCTAGATTGTCTCCTCTTCAACCGTTTCTTCTTCTCTTCCTCTTCTTGTTATCCTTTTGAATCTCTATACGCAGATTACACGTATTGGTGCACTGTATGTGAAGAAGAACTGTTCTCGCATAGTATTTGCAGAGAGGTAGATACACCTTCTCATTTTCTTTTATTATGTGTTATTTATTCCAAATTAATGGTCAATATATAAAATGGGCTGATGTTTGTTTCGGTTGATTTGAGTGAAATATTTTTATTACAATCTGTGCGACTAATTAGTTGAATTTGGGTTTTCTCTATATGTGGAGTTGATGGAATACGTTAGAAAAAAGATCCAATTTTGATGGTGTAATTAATTTATATCTTTAATTTTCATTAAGCCCCAAAATTGGACTCGTTTCTTGATTTCAATTTTGAAATTGTCAGCAAAATTTAAATGTTGGCAGTTGCTTTTGCTTCGCTTTTCCTTTTGGGTGAGTTGTCATTGGTCAGGGACAAGATGGATCTGCAAGACACTACCTTTTTCCTTTTCCTTTATTAAATCCCCAATTTTGTTAGCATCTTTAGATTTTTATTTTTCCCCCTTTGATAGGCTGGATAAGCATTTCAAGAATCTAGCATAAATTGGATCACTTTTGTACTTGATTGCAAACAAACCAACTAAAATTTTCAAGATCTTTTTGCAGGCATCTTTTCATGTTTGTGTTGACTTCAAATCTGATTAGAAGGGGTGATGACGACTCATGTTTACGATGGATTGATAGGGTTGACTCGAATGTGCGGTTTATTGACCTAGGACTCAGTTATCACGGTTAAGCACCGTTGTATTGTGTTTCGTGTGACCGAGTTTTAACAATGGCTGTCGCCGGTTTGCATAATGTATCTGGTTTTGGGACCTTCTTTCGGGACTCCCAATCTAACGCGTCGAGGCAGTGGAGTGATGAGCCTGGCACGCCTCGCACCCGGGCATCCTCTCTTTTGCAGATGTGGCGAGAGCTTGAGGGTGACAACGTGGTGAGCCCTTCTTATAGGTCAAGGGGGCAGAGAGTTGCCCGAAGTAGTGATAATGGGCACGAGCATGGTATCTCCGAAGATGCTGATGATACTGAGGCTCAAGCTGTTACAGGTCTGGAGATAGACCACGATGATAACAATAGTATCATATCCGAACAATCTAGTGACTTGGGAGAAACAGAACGGGAAAGAGTGAGACAGATATTTCAAGAATGGATGAACAGTGGCGCAATGGGCAGTTCGCCTAATGGCTTCCATCTAAGTAACCGTTCGGGGCCACGAAGGCTTGGAGAAAATGAATGTGAAAGGGTGAGAATTATCAGAGAATGGGTGCAGACGAACGCCCAGCAGAGAAACAATCAGGCATCGGTTCGTGTCGGAGGTGCTGAAATCGGTTCTCGTATTGAGCAGGTGCGTGAAGGATTGGCTGTCGCCCATCGTGAGACTACTGCACGTCGGCCCATTCGCAGATTATGTGGCAGACAAACTCTACTTGATCTTCTCCAAAGGGCTCAGTTTGAGAGGAAGGAAGAACTCCAGGGTCTGTTGGAGCACAGGCCCGTGTCAGATTTCACCCACCGCAATCGCATACAGGTGACTATATTTGATATTTTCTCTAATTCCCTTGCATCATATTATGTTATGTCTATGTTGAATTGCTATCTATCTTTACCTTGTATTGTTGTGTCCATAACCTGCTTCGCACGATGCTGATTTTGTGTCAACTGTCTGTTGACGAAGGATACAAGTTTAACCTCTATGAATAACTCTTGTAACTGGAGGTTGTATTTGATTGGCAGGGCCAATAATGAGTACTTTAATTAATCATCCTCTCAATCTGAGTAACTGATTTACGCCAATTTCAGGCTTTGCTTAGGGGTAGATTCTTAAGAAACGAAAGAATGGTACCGGACATCAGACCATCTTCTGTGGCTGCAACAGAACTGGGTTTGCTAAGACAACGGCATACTGTCTCTGGCCTCAGGTATTTTCAAGATATATTTTATTGATTGTTTTGCCATTTCGACATTGCGGTTCTAATAAATTGCATTTGGCATTGAAAAATTATGTCTGTCTTGATGATTAATGAGGATTAGTCATCAATACTTTAAAATTATGGTCATCTCCCGTAGGTTTAGGTTGTAGTTTATGTATTGCCATGTAATTCTTCATGTTCAATTATGATATGCTTGATTTTTGGGTTGTAATGTTTGGGGTATTTTTTTATTCTCATCTGTAATTTAGATTTTGATGTTGCTAGTTTTTCAGTTTAAAGAAGCTCACTCAAAATTTTCAGTTCACGTAATGGCTTTAACTGAAGTTTACTGTTAAACATGTTAGGCATGTCACATGTGTATGTCTTTTTGTCCTCTTAAACTAATGGCATCATAATATGGCAAAACTAATGGTATCATAATATGGCAAAACAGGGAAGGATTCCTTTCCAAATTGGAAAAAACTGCTTCTACTTCAACAAACAGTGCTGAATCTGATTCTTGGTTGAGTGATCAAAACCATTCTGAATTAGAGTCTACATTGCAAGAAAGAGATATAGCCGTAAGTTCCGCAACACCCGACTTAGAAAGTGTTGGGGATATAAATAGGAGCCCCCAGGAAATTGGAAGAGAAGTAACTGAAGTTGAGAACGAAGTTGTGCATGATTCGGGTAATGCGGAAGATTTTTCTTCCGGGAATGAGGGGCGTGTGCAAGAAATGTCTTCGTACATTGATGTCAGTCGGCAAGATGTTCCGTTTGATGTTGCAAGTGTTGGTACCACAGAAGGCCAAGTTTTGGACAACGAGGCAACTGAGCAAGTGTCCACTACTGAGGGAGCTGGTAATAATAGACACAGAGAAGAGATAAATGTAACCATAACCAACGAATTTTCGTTAGAAACTGACATACTACACGATCATTTTGAATCGAGAAGTGGTGTGAGCTATGATGAGGAAGCTGCAACTCATACTGTTGACTTGGAAGGAAACGTGGACGAACAATTTGACAGGCCAGTTGATTCTGTAACTGACATTGAAGAATGGGTGGACACTAGCGGAGAAGCAATGGCTAGAAGCTGGCAGGAAACCTCTCGTAATGAGTTGTTACGAGAAACATCTGATAACAATGCTGCAGAGCAAGATCGGATGCAAGAATCGCACGATGACTGGCCAAGCCACGACTTACAGGAGGCTATTGATAGTTGGCTGGGTATGCCTTCTGCAGAGGTCGGTGAGTCTGTTGGAAGACTAGATTCATTCTATTACTCTGATGACGACAATGTTCACAGTATCGAACTTCGGGAACTTTTCAGCCGGTATGCAAAGATTAAATATAAGTTGGTGTGATTTCCTTCATCAGATTATGACTCTCAAGTAACTGATGTAAATTTTCTTTTATGATTCAGGAGACGCGTATCTGGTCTTCTTCGAAGTGGTTTCCGTGAGAGCCTCGACCAGGTGCTACTATCTCATGTGGAAAGGCAAGGTCATGCCTCTGGTGATTGGGAATTGGAGAATGAATCTTCTTCTCCTAGCCTAGTTGATCAAGACCAAGGACAACAAGCAAACGGTGACCGAGCCTTGGATGCTGCAGAAGGAAATCCATTTGCTCCGGCTTCTTCCTTCGTCTCCGCTCCCCAGCCACTCTGGGGCGAGGAAATGCAGGGGGCGAGCTTGCCTCACTTCAACTTGAGTCAGCATTTTGGAACGGTAATGTCACATTTCCTAATCCTATTTTGCCATAGTATGAGACAGGAGACTTTCATCTGTTGGTCCAAAATATCGTGTTAGAGCATCTTTTGTGCTCATCTATCCAGTTAACGTGTATTAGGAGTGGGAGGTGGTGAATGAGTTGAGAGCCGACATGGCCAGGCTTCAGCAGAGGTTAAACAACATGCAAAGCATGCTGGAACAGTGCATGGACATGCAAATCGAGCTGCAGCGTTCAGTGCGACAAGAGGTTTCCGCTGCTTTGAACCGGTCCTTCTCAACAAAAGGCAAGTGTGACTATGAGGCAAAATTAATAAAATCATTGTTGGTAACAACATCTAACTTTGCCCCTTGACCATTTTCACGATATCAAATGCAGGCACATCGAAAAGAACCCCTCTTCACGACGAGTCTCAATGGGATTGTGTAAGGAAAGGGATCTGCTGCTTGTGTCACGACACCAACATCGATACGTTGTTGTACAGGTAACTAATACGCTGATGATTACTGTAACAACATTTTCGTTTGATACTTGGTTCTATCTGAGATTGCTGTGAAATATTAATTTTGTGCAAAATGCTGATGAAAATGAACATGCAGATGTGGGCACATGTGCACCTGTTCCAAGTGTGCTGATAAACTGATCCAAGATACAGGGAAGTGTCCGATGTGCCGGGCCCCAGTAGTCGAGGCGGTCCGAGCTTACTTTATCCAGTAAATAAAAATTAAAGAAAAAATTAGAGTATAGTAGATTTATCTGATTCAGAATGGGGAAGTTGCTTGATGATTGAGCTCTTTTTTCTTACAGCAACCTTCTTCGTTTTGCAAGTGATCCTTTATTTATTAATTTTTTTTTTGAAGTTGAGCAGATTTGATCTTAATTATCTGCAATTTAAGGTTTAACAAAAGTAGGAGATATATCTGACCTTAAAGTCATTGCTATTTTTGGATGGCTTCTGCTGTGAATAAAGGCTAGCATGAGAGATTGATGAATGGGGTGAAAGCTGGTAATTGGTTGGTGCATTGCACGTGTGTAAGTCAATGAATCATGGGCTGCATTATTTGTTGTATCATTTGAGACTTGGAAATATATTTATTTGGAGTGACTGTATATAGTGGCAAAACCCAATTTCTCTTATTCTACTTGTTTTTCTTCCGCATATCAATGAATTTCTTGAAATTATACAAATTTATGTGACATTATAAATTAATATATGTTCTATCTATGATGTTAATAACTTCATCCGATCACTTAATTTTTCCCGAGCTGACTTGACACGCCAAAGACATTTAACGTTACACTTAATTTTCCCCCGAGCTGACTTGACACGCCAAAGACATTTAATAGTACGCGTTATGCTGTAAAATTTACTTGTGTTGTAAATTTTACATATGTTGGTAAATTTAATATGAGCACTTTGTAACAGGGAAAGTGTGTGTGTGTGTGTGTGTGTGTTTTTTTTTTTTTTTTTAATGGAGACGTGAGAACAAAAGTTTAGGTGGAATATTGATTTTTGTAAGAACCTTTTTCTTCTTTTTTCAGTGAACTTTGGATCCTTTTATTTCTTCTTTTTAATTTTAGCTTTATATATCTTGTTGGGTAATTAAAGTATATGATGAGGGTTGCCTTTCGGCTATAGACTTGAAGTGTGCTATTCACATGTGCATTATACTTTTTAGTAGTAGTTATGTCTAGTAATTATATTCTCTCTCCATAAAACTTATCATACCATTAATATTTTTGCTGAATAAAATAATAGTTACACTATTAATATTCTATTAAATTCAATATGATCGATAATTGATACATCAGAAGTAAAGTAGGAAGAAAAATAGCCTGCCGGTTACACGTCTTAGTTCCTTGTATTACTAGGAAATGACTATACATTATTATATTGTCATACTGCTTAATTAGTCAATATGAGTGTGACATAAGCGACATTGATATCTCTCATATTTTTGGAATGAAATACTATTATTTTGTTATAGTTATAATGTGTTGAATTTGTCCTTCTTGTTAGTAAAATGAGCAACATTATTATTATACAAAACTATGAATGTGCATTAACTTTTTTTTTTTTTGAGAAGCCATGATTGGAAAATTCCATGTCATTTTATATGGAGATAACTGTCATTTAAATTATAACTTTTCGTTGACTTCTGGTCAATTTCATAACTTTTAAAATTGAAACATAATATCATAACTTTTGACATTTTCTCAATTATCCCGCAGATCAAAATTTCGGTGAAATTGGTGGTGACGTGTCAGCCGAAATTCAACGAAAAGTTATTATTTAAATGACAATTATCTCATCGACATCGTTTTGAAGAACGAACGTTTTGTACACGTCGGAAATTCTGGCTGATACATCCCTACCAATTTCACCGGAATTTTGATTTGTGGGATAATTGAGAAAATGTCAAAAGTTATGATTTTATGTTCCAGTTTCAAAAGTTATGAGATTGAACAGAAATCAACGAAAAGTTATGATTTAAATGACAATTATCATCTAATTTAAAATTCAGTTCGGGGATTAGAACCGATCTTGAACATAATTACAAATTTTAAAATCGAGTTGAAACAATCGGTCGAAGAATTAGAACCAACACGACCTCGTTACTTCATGGACCGATTTCAGGCCCATGCATGGCCGAAGTAAAAACACTGGGTTTAAATCCAAAGCATAAATTTTGGTAAATCTGAATTGAAATTTTTTGTCTGCTGAAATCTATGAATTTCCTTTCCCAATCTATGAATTTCATTTCATCAAAATTTTTATAGTAATATATATGTATATTATATTTGTCCAATAATTTCACGGCTTCTGCACCCATTACCGTCTGTCGAAAGATAGGTTTTTGATTCATACCATTTGTTTAAGATTCACGCAGTAAACCCAGCAAATTGAGAAAGCTGCAATCGCACCACAACTTGTGTATATATATACACATACACACGATATTTTGATCAAGGTATTTGTACAGCCAATATTCTCGCTTCTACTCTGACAGAGGGTGATTCGAAGATACAATCATGGCTTACGAGAACGACGCGTAAGTGCTCACCCCCGTTTTCCCAATATTAGATTTGTTGAATTGGGGTTTTTAATGTTTCTTTTGTGTGTATGCGTCAACCTAGGGTTTTGATTGGGAAGTGGGGGTTTCTGTGGATTTATTGCTATTTGTCGTTTATGGATGTGTGAGTTTGTGAATTAGGGGTTTTCTATGTTGAATTAGGGTTTGAAAATAATTGATTGGCATTTTATGGTGGTGAATTTAGCTACCGTGATGAAGAAGGCGAGCCATTGGTGGACTTCGATGATGATGTCCGATCTCAAGGGGAACAGCCCCACGATCTTTTTGATGACATAGATGATTCCGTCTATGACCGCAGGGAGAGGTCTCCAACTCCAGTGTTAAATGACTCGAGTTCTAGGCCTCGGAAGCGATTGATAAAAAAATCAGCTGTTAAAGAACCAGGGCCCATAGATTTTGGATTAGATGATGTTGATGATGATGATGTAAGTGGGGATTATGGCCGGGAGGATGATGTGGCTGGGTTGGTAAGAGATGATTACTCCGATGGCGGAAAGAGGAAGAGGGATAAAGGAGAGAAATTGAGAATTCTGGAGAAAAATAGGAAGGTTGAGAAGGAGATGAAGTTTAAGGTTAGGAAGAGTGGAGGAGGAAGAATGAAGGATCATGAGGCAGATCCAGAGATGAAAGAGATGTGGGATACTATTGCGGGTGACAATTCTGAGGTTATAATCATTTTCTAGTCAATTGTTTCATTCTCGAACTTGTTTCTCTTCTTTTATTGGTGCTTGCAGTGTAGGTTATCATCACGTGTTTCATCTTCTTGTTGGGATAAAATGCATTGACGAGTGATTGGTGGTACTTATTGCTAAATTATGGACTTACATCGTATCGGTGAATATAATAATTTGAACTTTTATTGTACAAGATGAATTTATGGAAATTTTTGTGAAGCTGTAGTTTGGCTTTTATACATGTGTATAGCCAAATTTTGATTATATCATACTCGGTGAAAAGTAGAGTTCACGATTTGATGACCCAGCAATAATCACATCATTGTTGCTCTTCTTTTATATTGTTAGTTATATTAATTGTCTGATGATGACATACATCCTCAATGTTGATTGGTTTTTACCCAAAATTCTTCAGGATGACCAAGAAGGTGTTCGGACTCTGGATGATGATAATTTCATCGATGATACTGGTGTAGATCCTTCTGACCGTTATGCCAGTGACCGTGAACATTCTCCAAGTCGAGCTCCCGAGGTTTGAATTACACCTTGTTTAGATTATGCACTTGTTCTTTAGCTTTGGGAATATGCAGTTTCTTTTCTATATAACTAATTTTGTAAAATCTATAATCTAGAACTCTTAAAAAAGTCAAATTACTGTTCTTATATGTTTTATTCATTTGCATTTGCAGAACTAAAACTTTTTTCTCTCATGTCCTTAATTTGTAGGCAGAAGAGGGAGAAGAGGATGATGAAATCAAGGAACTCTTCAAGGTTGGAAGGAAAAAAAAGAAAAGTGAAAAAAGTCCGGCTGAAATTGCATTACTAGTTGAGAACGTGATGGCTGAGCTTGAGGTGGTTGCGGAAGAAGATGCAGAGCTCAATAGACGGGGGAAACCTGCAATCAATAAGTTGAAAAAGCTGTCCCTTCTGACAGATGTTCTCTCAAAGTTAGTTATTATCCTCTAAACATTCTGGGTCTCTTCTTATGCTTATAAGTTCCTTTTCCTTTCAAATTTCTGCCCTGTTGCCATGCTCATATGATACTAGTTTTAATTGTTTTTAATGAGGATTGAGTATCATGCAGAAAGCAACTCCAGCCAGAGTTTCTTGATCATGGAGTTTTGACTCTGTTAAAGAACTGGCTTGAGCCTTTGCCAGATGGAAGCTTACCAAATATTAATGTTCGTGCTGCTGTTTTGAAGATCCTAAATGATGTGTGTAATTAGTTCTTCTTTGATTAGTTTTGTTCATTCTGTGAATTTAAACATCTAGGAGGCTAATATTTTGTGCTACTGCAGTTCCCAATTGACTTAGAGCAGTATGACCGCAGAGAACAACTAAAGAAGAGTGGCCTTGGCAAGGTCAGGGTTAGCTACAATTAAATTTTCATATGGTTATAATTTTAAACCATGTCTCCTTCTTTGTGGTTGTAATTACTATTAATAACTGTTGAGAGATGAATGATTGATCTGGAAAGAAGATTTTCTATGGCAAGGTAGTCAAATATGCCTTTTTGACCTCATTTGATATCTTTCCCCTCTATTGACTTCCTCACTTTAATAGTTGTCTTTATATCAGGAGAGTCTTTCTTTTGATTTCTTAAATGTTTGAGTCCTAAATTATCTTTCACTATGATATTTTCTCCTTTGTGTTTTATATTGTAACCATGTCATCAGTTTTCTCTCTCTATTTTGTTGATTGTCATTCAAATATATGTTCTTTCTGATTATTTTTTTCCTACTGCATTTATAAATATGTGCTTGCTGGCTTGCTTGGGATTAAGCTTGGTGCTGCATTATATATTGGCAGGTCATTATGTTTTTGTCTAAGGTTGATGAGGAAACTACTGCCAACCGGAAACTTGCTAAAGAATTGGTGGATAAATGGGTAATTTAACTGTATTCCCCTTAATTCATTGAAGAATTTGCCACTCTTTGTGGAGGAATATCTTGATTGTTTGTTAACAAGCTGTAGTGCTTGGAAAGTGATAATTGCTAGTTTTGTTTTGATCTGAATCAAAACCTTTTCTTTTTGAGTTATATTTTTTCTGGGAAGATGCTAAATTATTCTGTATCTAAATAAAATTAATGCAAGTTTGCTTATACTATTCAAGAAAATCGCATCCTCTGTCAGTTATTCGTTATTAATGGCTTAACAAATCACTATACTTTCTGGATGTAATTGATACAGAGCCGACCAATTTTCAATAAGAGCACAAGGTTTGAAGACATGAAAAACTTTGAGGAAGAAAGAAGCTACAGGAGGCCACCTGTTAAAAAGTAACTATAATCTACCCTGTGACTGGAGAGCTAATGTTTGAAAAGTCGATCAGCACTGAAATATTTCTCTTGTTGATCTTCGACAGGGTAATGGATAATGCAGCAGGAAGAGCATCACGGGATGATGATCTGGATTTTTCACAGTAAGAGTCAGTTGCATTTTACCTGTTGCTTCCTTATTTGTATTGCAACTTCACCCTGTTATATATTTATTATTATCACGATGTTTGAGTCAAATTTTCTGTTCTTGTATATATATGCCAACGCGTAGGGAGCGAAAATCTGGTCAGTCATCTTCAAGGCAACATGCCTCTAGGCCTGAAGCAATGTCCATGGACTTTATGGTCCGTCCTCAATCCAAGGTTGATCCAGAAGCAGTACGAGCTCGTGCTAAACAAATGGTACAAGATCAGCGCAGGGCAAAGGTTGGTAGTTCTTTCATGAAACAGACAAATCTCAGATGGAATGCCAGTTTTGGAAAAATTATAGGGCTTGATTAGATGAAAAGTTTACATAGTTTGAGAAATATCAGATCTAGGTTCTTGAAAGCATAAATAGATGTTCAGAAATGGTCTATTAAATCATGATTTGAATGTTTCTTTCAAATGGTAGTTTATAAGTTCTTTTATTGTTTTACATCTGCAGATGAATAAGAAGTTGCAACAGCTGAAAGCGCCTAAACGGAAGCAACTACAGGCTACAAAGCTCAGCGTGGAGGGTCGTGGCATGGTGAAATATCTGTAAACTTCCCGTTCGGGTATTAACTAGGACGGGGTTGAGGGAACTTGGCGCATTGCTGGCCGTATCCCAGTTACTTGCATGGGATGGAATAAGCTACATCAGTCCGAGTGGTGGATGCTAGCATCTGGTCAATCTGGGTGACCCTGATTGAATGTGTTTGTTGTGTTTTGATCAATCTCCCATAATGCGTTGTTATTGTATGATATGTATCATTTGCATCCTGGAATTGGATCTTGGACAAGTAATCCTTTTATGCTACTTACATTATTTCTTTCTTAAAGGAAGGTAATTTTTAAATGTCAATGCTTTGTAGGCTTTGTTTATCATCTGTAGACTGTTTTTGGTTAATGCATCGATGGTGTACCTATTTTATTTTACTTTTTTGAGAGAAACATGAAGAACATATTAATTTATGAAATCAAGAGCGATTACATTTAAGCTTCATAAATTTTTATTATTATAAAGACTCAAACCATGCTTACTTATTATTCCTTCCTTCTATGATAAAATATTCTATTTGGTTTCTGCCCGAATTTAACGAATGTTGGTGGAAAAAGTTAATGAGATGTGGTTCTAATTTTATTTATTAGTTTTATAATGAAATGTGTCTGAAATGAGTTAATGGAATGTATTGATCTATTTATTAAAAAATAATAAAAATGAAATGAGATATTTAATGGAAATTTTTTTAAGCAAAATGAGATGTTTTATTGTATACGTTACTACGTATAAATCTACCGCAGCTTCCATTATTTAACAAAATGAGTAGGTGTTTTCTTAAGAAGTGTACCGCAGCTTCCATTATTTACCAAAATGAGTAGGTGTTTTCTTAAGAATTTATATTACTGTATAATTAGACGAACCAATTTTCTATTAAAACAGGTGCAATTTAAGAGGATGTTCGGACACTTTAGACAGATAAAGGAATTTGCAAATTATTTAATAGAATCAATTAATAAAAGGGTATACTAATTATGTGAATGTCATGCACCCTAAAACCCATAAGTACTAACTGTAAATTAATAATTTGTAATTAAACCCTAGTTAAAAAGTAATAAATTCGTTTTTCCTAATTAATATATAAAATTATAATTAATGACTTAGTCAATTAACTAATTAACTATTCGAACTAAAAGTAATATTTATACCGACATAATTCCATTAGTCATAAACACAAAAAAATTACAAAAGAAAAAGAAAAACTAGCAAAAATATAGCACAACTAAAAATGATACAAATATCCTTTTTCATAGATATATTATCCATTTTAAAAAAAACACTAATATAAGACAAAAATTTGGGTGCGCACACACTCATGGTGTCTGCGGACCCATATATTATAACAATAATTGTATAAATAATTTTCAAACACAAGGCTTGGCCGAGTGGTAACAAGCACTGCTTTGCATCAAACCAATCTTGGGTTTGAATCTCACTTCACCCTTTTAATCGTTTTTTTCTGTTCTTTTTTTTTTTTGGTTTTATTTTCATTTTTTCCGTTTTTTTTGTTTTTTTTTTGCGTTTTTTCTTTTTTTATTGCTTTTTTAAAAATGATATTATATATATATATATATATATATATATATAATTAGTATGTGAATTTTTAAATGTAATTCGCATATGTATTTAATTGAATTTAAAATTTTAATTTGTATATGAAATTAATTAGGATATACAAATATTCAAACCTTTTTCTTTTCATCTTTTTTTCGATTTATTTTCATTTTTTTGGATTCTTATATATGAATTTAATTAGCATGTGAATTTTTAAATTTAATTTGCATATAAATTTAATTAAATTTAATTTAAAGTTATTGTTCTGATAAATAAAAATTATTATTTTCATAAATACAAGTAACTGTTTTAATGTACAAAAATTCTTATTCCAATTAATAAAAGTTATTGTTCTTGTAAATAAAAATTATTTTTTTGCGAATACAAGTTACAGTTCTTGTAGATAAAAGTTATTATTCTCGTGAATAAAAATTACTCTTTTCGTGAACAAATGTGATTGTTCTTGTCAATAAATTTATTGTTCTTTTGAATAGAAGTTATTATTCTAATGAATAAAAGTTACTCTTTACATAAATGAAAGCTACTATTCTTATAAATAAAAGTTGTTGTTCTTGTAAATAAAAATAATTGTTCAAATGAATAAAATTTATTATTTTAATAAATAAAAGTTACACTTGTTCTTTGAAAAAAATTACATATATTCTTGAGTCTAAAAATTTATTTTTATTATATCATAGAATTTAACTAGTATTCTATAAATTATTATTTGAGTCTAAAAATATCTTTTTTATTATAGAGAATAAAAAAATTTATTCTAATAAATAAAAATCACTCTTTTTATTATTTTGTATAATTAAATTAGTATTTCTATGATTCAAATAAAAGTGAAACTTGTTTTGAATAAAATGTTGAGTGAACTTCAAATTTAGTCCTTGGAGATAAGGGGTTCCACATTTGCGGTCCCTGGAGATGAAAACGCACACTTACGGTCCCTGAAGATTGGGTTAATATCATTTCAATTTATTTTCCACTTTTTGACCTATTTTTCTTCCACTTTCGCCCATGAACCCTTAAAGGGCATAATTGTACAATTCCAAATTCCACTTTATTGAGGCTGACATACATGCACTATTTGGCAACATTTTTTTGCAGAATTTTCTTGATTTGACATAAAGCTACTGCACTATCTCTCACACACTCTCTCTCTTTTCATCTTCGTCTTCACTTGTTTTCATGATTCATTCTTTACTTCATCTTCCTCTTGACTGTTTCGAGTAGCAAATATATATATGAATTTTCCTCTGCATTACTTGAAGATAAAATTGAATATTTTTTTCGTTATTATTCCAACATGAACTTCCATCAAAGAAATTAATGGTTCAGGGAATATTTTTTTCCAGTTTTGGGGATGTGTATGAGATTATGCTATTTTATTCAAGATAAATCAACTAAGAAATTTTTCCACTGTTAAACTCGTTTTAATACATCAATACATTGTTAATCTTTTCTTATTGAATAAAATATTATTTTCACAATTTTTTAATTTATAAATAATCAATTTATCCAATAATGTTTTATATTGTATTAAAATATTTATTAAGAAGTTATAACAGGTTTAATATGTAATATTGAAAAAATTTAATTTTTTTTACAAAAGTATGAAAGGTAGAATGATGAATCAATTATGTGTCCAAGATAAATTAATTATGTTTCCAAAATTTTATAACAGATTTATGAGATTATGTGATTTTATTCAAGATAAATCAACTATGTGTCCAAACTTTTATTTTCAAACTTTTATCATACTTGATAAATTCAAAATTTTGTATTAATTACAATAAATTCAAACTTTTATCATAATTTGTGAACTGGAGTTTGATGTATGTAGACACATCTGATCAATGTGGTTGGTGCATGCATGTGATTAATAAAATCTACTATTTACTAATATGAAT
The DNA here is from genome assembly GCA_034509125.1 of Monilaria moniliformis. Classification (NCBI taxonomy): domain Eukaryota; kingdom Viridiplantae; phylum Streptophyta; class Magnoliopsida; order Caryophyllales; family Aizoaceae; genus Monilaria; species Monilaria moniliformis. The sequence goes on along the minus strand of JAYDZE010563971.1, from coordinate 14,910 downwards.
ACATTTGGGTACCTATTAAGATATTCGAATAAACTTTGGGTACATGATTTGTAATTACTGACTCCCTTTATTTTACATTTTGGGTACCTATCATGATATTTAGGTAAACTTTAGGTACTTGATTTGTAATTATTGATTATAAAAATTTGGATTTTGCAACTAAATATATATTGTCATGTATAGGACTAAAATATCAAAATATTTTTTTTGAGAAATGCTAATTGATTTATAGCTTTATTTTGAGATATATTAATTTTTATTATTTTGGGAAATACTACCAATTAATCTTATATATATATATATAAATACTAATTAATTTAAACTAATGTATATGCAGATGAGTAAAATATCAAAATACTTTTGAAAACATACTTGAATATTTTCAGTAAATTTTTAAACACCATGACTAGTATAACTCAAGTTGGTGAAATATTTTTGAAACTATTATGAATTGATTTTTTTTTTTAAATCTCAATTGCATGCTAAATATTTTACTAGAAAATTAAACCTAACAAACTCATTATTTATATAATTGGTCCTAGCAAATAAAGGTAGTATTAGGTAGCTAATAATATCTGCTTAGTCGTCATTTGATAATAACACAATTCTAATAAAGTAACTTGATAATAATGCTACATGACAAATATGGCGTTTACACACTTAGAAAAAATGTTACAAATATAGCAATATATGTTTAAAACTTTAAGTGACAATTGATTTTACTCATGTGGCTAGATGAACATAATGTATGGAATTATAAGTAACTTTTAAAATAGTAACTATATTGCAATTTAATCAAGCAAATAAAAGTATATATGCTATAAAAAAATCATCACGAAAATTGAAATGTAGCATCACAAAAATACTTCTAATTAATCTATTCATTCTCCAAGTATAAAAAACAGCAATCTCCATATCCAAATTTCCATCTTCACAATGCAAAAGAAGAGAAAAGTAAAAGAAGAAAAAAATTAGAAGAAGAATATTTTTTTTCTTGAACGATTAATTTATGTGATGGAAGTTGATGTTGGAATAATAACGAAAAAATATTCAATTTCATCTTCAAGTAACGCATAGGAAAATTCATATATATATATTTGCTACTCGAAACAGTTAAGATGAAGATGAAGTGAAGAAGGAAGTTGAAGAGAGAGAGTGAGAGAGAGTGTAGTGGCTTTATGTCAAATCAAGAAAATTTTGCAAAAAAATGATGTCAAATGTTGCATGTGTGTCAGCCGCAATAAAATGGAATTTGGAAATGTACAAATATACTCTTTAAGGGTTTAGGGGCGAAAGTGGAAGAAAAATAGATCAAAAAGTAAAAAAGGATCTGGAATGATATTAACCCCATCTCTAGGGACCACAAATATGCGTTTTCATCTCCAGGCACCGAATGTGCAACCCCTCATTTTCAGGGACTAAATTTGATGTTCACTCTAAAATGTTTTGTTCTTGTAAATAAAAGTGTCTATTCTTCTGAATTAAAGTTACTGTTCTTGTGAATAAATGTTATTTTTTAATAAATAAAAATTATTGTTCTTGTAAATAAAAGTTACCATTTTTGTAAATAAAATTTGATTTTCTTGTGAATAAAAACTATTGTTCTTTTGAATAAAAATTATTGTTATAATAAATACAAATTACTAATCTTGTAAACAAAAGTTTATGTTCTTGTGAGTAAAAGTTATTTTTTGTGTGAATAAAAGTTATTGTTCTTGTGTATAAAATTTATTATTTATGTGAATAAAAGTATTATTCTTTTGAATAAAGTTATTGATATAATGAATAAAAAATAAATGTTCATGTTGATAAAAATTAATATTCTTGCAAATAAAAGTTATTGCTATTGTGAATAAAAGTTATTGTTTTAATGAATAAAAGTTGATGTTCTAGTTAAAAAAAGTTATTATTCTTGAGAATAAAAGTTATTATTTTTGTGAATAAAAGTAATAATTTTTATAAATAAAAATTACTTTTCTTGTGAATAAATGATTATTTTAATAAATAAAAATTATTATTCTTTTGAATAAAAAAGATTATTCTAATGAATAAAGTTTATTGTTCTAATGAGTAAAATTTATTGTTATTGTGAATAAAAATTATTATTCTAATGAATAAAAGTTATTGTTCTAATGAATAAAACTTATTGTTATTGTGAATAAAAATTATTATTCTAATAAAATTATTGTTCTTGCAAATAAAAGTTATAATGACAATTATCCACTTTCTATGTTCTTTGTTTAAAGTCTAATTTGCTATTAAGAAAACTTTTTCTTCTAAAAGTTTAGTTTATATTTAATTAAGATCTCATTCCAAATAAAAAATATATAACATTTTATTTGATTTTATGGAAAAATATTACTTTGAATTTAACCAAAGTCACATTAAAATAAAATGTATGAAAGTCTCATTTGATAAAAAGAAAATTCTAATTTTATTTTATAAAAATATGTTATTTATATGTAAGTAAATCATCATTTACTAATAAAACATCTTACATTGTTATTTGTTATTAAAAAAGATTTATTTGCCTTGTTAGAAAATCTTATTTTATTATATAAAATGTCATATTTATATGTAAGTAAAATCTAATTTATAAATTTCAGAAGAAAAATAAAATTTTATTTTCTATTAAAAAGTCATTTTTGATTTTATGATACATATATATTAAAATTATAATTATAAATAGTAAAAAAAATCTTATTTGGTTTCAATAAAAATATTAGGCAGATATTCTTATTAATTCTGGAAGAATTATATATATAAATAGTAAAAAAAATCTTATTTGATTTAATCAAAAGTATTGGGATAAATTGTAGGAGAGAAATAGAAGAGAAAATGGCTAGGCAAAAAATCTAGACTAATTCGCCTTACATAGGAATCAAACCTGTGACCTCAAACTTTGTGCAGAAATATCTAACTACTGCGCCACCTCCTACTTTAGTTATATCAATAACATCTAGTCGTATTTATTAATTCCGGTAGTGAATACTTTAAAAAAGGAACCGAGTCAGGTCAAACTCAGTTTCGGGCCAGGTTTGACCCGCGCTCCCTACGCGCGCAGGAGCGTGGCTCCTAATATAAATACCCTTTTTTTTAAAAAAAAGTGAACTTCAAATTAAGTTCCTAGAGATAGAACAATATACAAATTACCTCTTTGGACTCGAAAAAAATCACAAAATATCCCCCTGGACTCGAAAAAAATCACATTTCAGGTACCTGGGCATAAATTTTGTTCCCAAAATATCCCTGGACCCTTTAAGGGTATAAATGTCCTTTTACTTTCTTTCAGCTGACATTTTAAAATATCATCACAAGTACTTAAGTATTAGCAAAATATTATAACAAGTACCTAAGTGGGAAAACGTGAAAAATATATAATTAATATTTTTATAATTAATCCTTCTTGCTAATTTCATTAATTCTTTTTTACTTTTCATTAATTTCATTAATCCTTCTTGCTCTCATGGGATATTGTTTTACATTTTAATTATTTTTTCTTCAATTTCAATCTATTAGGTTTTAGTTTTATTTTAAAATTAATCCACTAATTCAATCAAGATATATAATTATTTTTTATATTAAACTGACAATTAATTATTAAGGTTGGTGAATCCTTAATTATTGGTTCGTACATGATTCGCAATACATAAAATTTCGAAACTAATTTTTCAATCATAGAAATTAAGAAAATTAATGCAAAACAAGAAGGATTAATGAAATTAGCAAGAAGGATTAATTATATATTTTTCATATTTCTTTTTCCACTTAGGTACCTATTGTGATATTTTGCTAATACTTGTGTACCTGTTATGATATTTTAAAATGTCAACTGAAATAAAGTGAAAAAACCATTTATACCCTTCAATGGTTCAGAGACATTTTGGGAACAAAATTTATGTCCAAATACCTAAAATATAATTTTTTTAAATCCAAAAAAATATTTTGCAATTTTTTTCAATCCAAAAAGTAATTTGCATTTTGTCCAATATCCAGAAACTAAATTTAAAATTCATTAAAAAAAACCCCTCGCCAACTAAACACATACGGTGAGGAGAGAGAAAATCTTTCGAATCCCTAAATCCGAAAGAAAGGAACTTCCCATTTCATTTTCCCGCCAATATATCCGTTACTTTTGCGTGAGATCATCTCATGGCCTCCGCACCGATTGCCTTTTGCCATCTCTACCAGCTAGTTTTTTCTTTCATCTTCGCTTCCACCCAGGAATTCCTCAACAACCGAATTAAAAGTTCAGTAATCGCATTGCAACGTGTAAACATGCTCGACATTTGTACAGCCGTGAAACCATCTGTTCCATGCATATACACACCCCCAATTTCCTCATTTCTGAGGCTAATTTTGAAGTTCCAGTCATGGAGTATGAGAACGAACCGTAAGTCCCTCTTTCCCAGATTTTGAATTTTTGAATTGGGGTTTTGAACTTGCTCAGTTTTTATCTGCATGCGTAAGTCTGGGTCGGGTTAGAATTCTAATCAAGAATATAACTTACGCATCTTTGGGGGGGCGGGTTGCATAGGTTAATTGCTATCGATGACTTTGTGTGAGTTAGGGTTTATAAACTTAAAATTGGGGGTTGTTTAAGTTAATTGCTACCTGTCATTTATGGATGTGCATGTTTGTGTTTGTGAGTGAATTAGGTTAATTATGTTGATTCAGGGTTTAAAAACTCAGTTTTGGTTTGTAAATTCAGTTACCGTGCTGAAGATGGCGAGCCGACAGTGGACTGCAACAATAATGTCGGATCTGAAGGGAATGAGCCTCATCAACATGCCCTTGATGTTGCTGGCTCTAACCACAACGAGAAACCCCCAACTCAAGAGTCTAATGGCTCAAATTCTAAGTGTCGGAAGTTAATCATAAAACTAAAATCTGGTACAGGATCAGGTCCTGCCGCAGCTCCAGTGAATAATGACCCAAATTCGAAATGTCGGAAGCTACTCATAAAATTAAAATCTGATAAAGAATCAGGTCCTGTATTGGATGGTGATGGTGTTAAGGAATTGGTGAGAGGTGACTGCAAAGATAGCAGCAAGAGGAAGAAGAAGAAAGGAGAGGACAGGAGAAGTCTGGGGAAAAAGGGGAAAGCGGAGAAAGGGGAGAAGAAATCCAGGATCAAGAAGAATGGGGGTGGGGAAATGAGGGATCGTGACACAGATAATGAGATTGAAGAGATGTGGGACACTATTGTCGGTGGCAATTGCGAGGTTGAATCCCCTTAGTCAATTGTTTCAGTTTTGCATTAATTTCTCTTGTTACAATTTGGTGGTAGTGTAGGATAAAGAAACATGTTTTATCTACTTACCGAAATGCATTAAATGAGTGTTTTGTGGCATGCATTGCCTATTTATTGAATTATATCGTATTTGGTGAATTTGATGATCTGATTCACAGCCAGCCTTTATTACAAAAGATCATAATTTTACAAAAAACTTAGTGAAGTTGCATGGTTCGGAGTCCGTATGTGCTGCACTGACTATTGGATCCATTTTTAGTGGGAAAAGGTGCATCCTGATTCCTGTATTATCTCGTTTGGTCGAAGTAGGTACCGAGAATCCTTTTTGTCACATCTAGCCCCTTGAACTTATGCAAACTAACACACCTGTAACACCGCTAAAATTCCTGTCCAAAGTAAGGGTTAGAATGGATGCATCTTTTTTAAAAGATCGGGGTCTGGGTCGGATTGTAAGGAATTTCAGTGCCTACTTCGAATTTAGAGAATAGTTACGGGCTCTAGATGGACCTTTTCCCTTTACACTTGTTTCATCTTTACATTTGTTTCTTTATGTGGCATTTACAATCTAAGATAATCTAACAAATTGTACTTAATGAGTTTTCAATGAGTTGTGTGTCAAGTTTTGGAATTATATCATGTTTGGTGAATTTGATAATCTGGTTTGTTCTCTTGATAGGAAAAGTTTACGAGTTAATGGAGATTCAATGTTGTTTTTAATAGGCAAGCTCAGGAATCATATCATTTTTGGTCATTTTGATGATCTAATTTTCTCCTTTATAATAAAAATAGTAAGTATGAGATTGAATGAGTGTTTGGTTTTTTTGAATTATATCACATTCAATGAATTTGGTGATATGATATCCTCTTTTAATAGGAAAATTTCATGAACTTCCGTAAATCTAATAAGCCTGCATTGATTATGTGGCCAGATTGTGGAGTTATTTCATATTCGGTGAATTTTACAATCTCATTTGCTGTCCTTATTGGATAATTTCTTTAACTTTTGGAAATTTGGAGAAGCTTTCTGCTACTGTTTTTATTTTTGTGCTGTAAGGATTGTTATTTCCCCTGTTTTGATGTAAAACTTAAACTTTTGTAGGAATTTGAATTGTTTAAGATCATATTGTGTTCTTAAACTTGCAATTTTCTGATATTGGTTATTTGTAGCTCTGGAGTACTAGTAATATAAAATGAAATTGAGTTTTAGTGTTTTGTTTAATGCCAATCAGTCATACATAGCTAACTTTATTTGCAGACTACTCATGTGTCATTGTTTAGCTGCCCATTGTGTCCTTGTAGTATTGCAGCTTGCGGTTCTGACTTAGTTCAGGCTGATTATGATGACTTATTATATTTTTGAGATTTTCACTCCATTCAAGAATCATATTTTTCGAAATGATTAGGCTAATCAAGTTTAGGTTGGATTGAGCATCAACAGTCACACAGTAAACTTCACAACAGTATTTAAGGTGATATGTTTCCCTGTTGATAGAGTCAAGGGCAATGGAATGACTTACTTTGAGAACAATCGTAAATCATATTAATGAACTTAACAAAGAAATAAAGTGACCCGGGGACCTCTTCCTTGCCCCTAGTTATTCTCCCATTAGGCCAAACGGCCTTCCCAATGTAATGCCGAATTACTTGCTGATTTCTCAATGATCTCTACCTCTACAACCTACTCTATATATAATTAAACAAGAATATGATATATCTCTAAAGTAAGGTCAAATCAAAACTATGAAGTCATTAATCAACCAATTTTATTGATCTTCTTTTCCTTCTTTAGTATTACTTCCAAAATAAATATTCTTGTTTCTACGAATGAAACTTTTTCTTCCAATATTTAATGATGACATTGGTGGTTTAATTTTATTTTGTTTGTTATGTTAATAATTTAGCAACCATATGTGTAGGTCTGTTTTAAGTGCAATATTTTCAAACTTTTAGTGGCAATTACTGATTGGTTTTAACCCAAATTTGTTTAGGATGACAATGATGGTGTTAGGACTGGGAATGAGGATAAATCCGTTGATGATAGTGGTGTAGACCCTTCTCACCATTATGGAAGTGACAATCAACATTGTCCGAGTCAACTTCCCCAGGTTGGAATTATATCTTGTTTGGATTATGCATTTTTTGTATTACCATAGCATTATGAAGATGCATCTTCTTGTCCATGGCATCCACTTTATTAATGTTTGCGATGAATTCAATTGAACATTACCCTACTATCCTGTAATGCATGCAATATAATTTTTGTGGGAAAAAGTTGTGATGGCTTTAGCTCTTATTGGTAGGTGGAATCTATTAGAATCCATTCATATTCTTCTCAACTCTATTCTTGTTATTCATGTTGAGATTTCCCAAAGCATGACCAATATCAACGGGCTATCCTCTATTGAAGATACGTTATGAAATTAAATATTAAATAGGTCCTCTTGTGTACCAGCTTAAACTTTTCGATGAGGTGGTTATTTAACATGGTATTAGAGCCATGCCAAATGTGAGGTCTTATTTTTGAATGTCAAAGCTACATGTTTATATGGATTATCTATCTTCTTAAGGTCTCAAATGAGTTAGAAATGCCCAAAAAATATCATATTCGTAAAGCAAAAACATAGACACACTCCTAAGAACGTGGAAAATGTACCAGATTTTGATTCGAATTGAAGTTGTAAAGTCATCGATAACTAGTTAGTCAAAACAAGAATTCATTTTTGACCAAACTGTCTAGTTTCCTTTTGCAGGGCATATCTCATTTCAAGTCGACTGACTTGATCGGGATCCTATTTCCAGTCTACTTCATTTTTTTAGTTCAATATTGTTTAATTGCAAGTAGAATTATTACTGTCCTTGCTGTGGTTCTTTTGACACTTTCCCACATTCAACTGTATACTTTTATGGACAGGAATCATTAAGAGGAACTGAATCTGTCCATCTGTAATTGAATTCTCAGTTTTATTTATATGAACCAAAGTCATTAGAGTTGAAACGCCACTTTTCTGCAACCATATTCCGCTATATCTGCAACCCTTTATTCTAAACAATCCACCCCCCCCCTCCCCGCGGACACACACACTTCCTTCTGCCTGTCACTTAATGTAGATTTATTGAAGACATTAAATTAAGTATTAGAATTATACTTGTTTTACCATCTCAAACTTTTAGATGAGGTGATTATTTAACATAGTATGAGAGCCATATCAGATGGAAGGTCATCTGTTTGAATCTCACAGCTTAGACATTCATACAAAATTTCCGTAGTATGCACATTTGGGGGCCTGTTCAAGATATTTAAATTAAATATTAGGGTGGTACTTAAGCTTTTAGACGAGTTGAGTTGTTAACACTCATAGATAGTGCTTAATGGTTCCCTTGTCCTCATATGGACAATGTGGTTCTTTGCCTTTTTTCCTATTCCCTAATTTAATTTCACTGATAGAAATCATTTTTAGAGTAACAGGTGCCATCTATCTGTAATTGAATTCTCAATTTTATTGTGTGAACGAATGTCATTAAAGTTGGAACGTTACGTTCTCTTCTGCAACCAAATTGCGCTATCTCTGCAACTCCTATCTCAACATCCCCCACCCCCCGCGCTTTACTTTTTATCTGTCTTTATCTACCAAATTCCGATATACCTGCAACCCCTTTATTATTAACAATCTCTGCTGCTCCTCTTCTCTTTATTTGGTATCTGTCTTTATCTACCAAATTCTGCTATACCTACAACCCTTTATCTCTGGCTATTTTGGAATTTACTTAAGTAGGAAAATACCTATTTTGCACCCAATTTATTCGCATACATTCATAGCAAGTTTTATTGACGACTATCGTCCTAACTTTCCCAATATAATTCTGGGTTAATTGGTTGTAAATCCACAAACTATTAGTGAATTTTGGTTTTTCCCATAATCTATAGTACATGAACTTTCATGTATCTTGGAATTTCCCGTGGACTTAAATTTCAGCCAAATAAAAACTGATGTTTAATTAGAGATAGATGATGTGTCAAGTTCAACATCAAAACGACATTGCTTTGAATTTTTTCTTAACAATAGATGGTGACGATGATGTGTGTGAAGTTCAAAATAATTTTTAACAGTAAATTATGATGTGTCAACTTTGAAATCATTTTTTTGACAAATGATGATGTGTTTCAAGTTCAAAATAATATTTTTTATTTTTAGCAATGAAAATGATGTCGCTTTGATATTGAACTTGACACGCACTCTATTTCCGATGCAACATCAGTTTTTATTTGGTCGGTATTTGAAGTCGGGGGAAATTCAATACTACAAGAAATTTTATGTATTTACTCACCAATTTTATAGATTATGGGAAAAACCAAAAATCACTAATACTTTGTGGATTTACAGAGTCATGACAGGTTATGCTCATTATAACAGAGTCTTAACAGTCATTTACAGAGTCATAACAGAGTCATGACAGGTTAGCGTGGGATCTATTAAAAATCCACTCTTACTGTGCTCAACTCTACCTATGCTCGTTATACAAGATGAGCTTTTAAGGGGAAAAAAAACTTGCTATCCGCTACTGAAGATATTAAAGTGAATATAAAAAAGATACTCATCTGTACCAGCATGAACTTCTATATGAAGTGTTTATTAATCATGGTATAAGAGCCTTACGAAATGGAAGGTCCAATATTTGAATCTCACAGCTACCTATTTACAAAAAATTTCCATGTGCAGGGCTTGGATAAATAAATAACTTACTAGCTTGCACATTAGGGGACGTGTCGCAGATATTAAATTAAAATTAGAATGATAGTCGTCCTATCTGCTTAAGCTTTTAGTCGATTTGATTATTTAGCACCCATAGACCATATGATTAATGGTTACCCCCTGTGGATGTCCTACTCCACAGTTAATTTCATGGGTAGAAGTTTTAAAGAGGAACTGGTACTGTCCCTCTGTAGCTGAATTCTCAATTATATTACATGAACCTAAAGTCATTAAAGTAGAACTGTTCTCTGCAACCATATTCCGCTATACTCGCAGTCTCTTTATTCTTAGCAATCCTCCCTCCCCTTACTTTTTATTTGTCTTTATCTACCAAATTCCGCTATAGCTGCAACCATTTCATCTCCCGCCCTCCGTGCTCCAAGACACAACCACATGCATATAATAGATACACTACAGAAGCATATACAGCTCTCTCTCACTTCCTGGTCAGTAATTGAGATACTAAAAAACCAATTCAATGAGTTCTCAATCAGAAGGAAAGCAATTCATAAGAATGGTATTTTGCTATTTTTTTATTCACAACTGTTTGTATTTTGGCTTCAGTTCTATTGTTTGTAAAAAGGTTATTCTAGTCTGGCTCAGTTTTTGGGGTATTAAGAAAATCTTTGTTTTCTCTATTGTGGCTTATTTGTAGCCAAAAGAAGAAAAAGTGGACGATGAAATAGAGGAACTATTTAAGATTGGAAAGAAGAAGAAGAAGGAAACAAGTCCTTCTGCAACTAGATTGCTAGTGGAGAGTGTCTTGGCTGAGCTTGAGGTTGCTGCTGATGAAGATGCGGAGCTTAATAGACAGGAAAAACCTGCAATAACTAAGTTGAGGCATCTGTCTCTGTTGTCAGATATCATCCCAAGGTCAATTACTTTTCCTTTAGTTCTTCGGGCTGGCTGCAGCTTATGATATATTTTACCTAAATTATCAGGCTTCCAATTATTGTAAATTAGTTGGTTTGAATTGCTAGTATTATGGATTTCATGTCATGCAGAAAACACCTTCAGCAAGAGTTTCTTGATCGTGGAGTTTTGACTGCTTTTAAAAATTGGCTCGAGCCCGTACCAGACGAAGCTTTCCCAATATTACCGTGCGTGAAGCTGTGTTCAAGTGCCTAAATGAGGTGGGGAAACATCTTTTCTCTTATTTTAGTTCATTTTGCAAGCTTAAACAACTGGAAGATAATAGTTTGTGCTACCTCCAGCTTTTCATTGACTTGGAACGGGAGGACCGCCGGGAACAACTAAGCAAGAGTGGCATTGGCAAGGTTACAGTTAGCTCAAATTAGGATATTCTTGCATCTGTGTATTTAAGCTTTCCTACGTTTATGTGATTATGTTTTAATATTACTAATGACTCGTAAGAGGGTGAATGATTTGGTCTGGGTAGAAATTTGGGATGTCCAGGTAGTAAATTTTGTTGTCATTTTCTCAGTCATCTATGTTTCCTGCTCTACACCGTCACTCTCTACCTAGCCTCAGACTCCTGTGTTCCTTGCATTATCATTGTCTTTCATTTGGAAGTAGTTTTAAATTTTATCCACTTGAATTGTTGAAATCCAAACTCTATGATGTTCTGTTCTTATTGTATCTTCTTATAGAAAGCTTGATATCAATTTACTCTCTTTATTTTGCTGATTATCATTCAAATGTATTCTTTTTCGCTGCTTCACTGGTTCCAGTAGTTCCAGTGTGCCTCAGCCGCTAGTTTGAGTATTAATCCTGATGGTGTATCATTTTTGGCAGGCCATTATATTTTTTTCCAAATATGATGGGGAAACTACTGGCAATCGCAAGCTTGCCAAACAATTGGTGGAAAAATGGGTATTATAATTGTTCATTTCCTTACATTGACGAATGTGGCGCACCCTGGCTGCTTTCCTCGATTGCAGTTTCTACATATACTATTTTACAAATTTGATGCGTCAAGTGAAATGCTTTGCTTTTTTATATGTTATCAATAGCTTAACAAATCATTTCCACTTTGTAAATTTTATTTGAATTTGATACAGAGCCGAGTTATTTTCGATTTGACCACGGATTATGGGGTCATGAAAAATTACGATGTCAAAAGAACCTTCAAGAGGCCTCCGGTTAACAAGTATTTATCATCTTCCCTTTGGTGAGAAAGCTTCTCTATTGGCTAAGTCAATCTGTACCACTGAGACTTTTCCTTGTTATTCTTCTACAGAGCAACGAGTAATGCTGCTGCAGGGGCATCACGGGATGCTGACCTGGATTTTCATGAACTTTCACTGTAAGAAGTGGTTGCATCCTGTCTGTTGGTCGTTAGTTAGATTGAAATTTTTGCTGATATGCTTTTCATCTTTACAGTGTTTGCATCTTTGATCTTTTTCATGTATGTGTAGGGCGCAAAAATCTGGAGCATCGTCTTCGAGGCAACATGCCTCTAGGCCTGAAGCAATGCCCATGGACTTTGTGGTGCGTCCCCAATCAAAGGTTGACCCCGAAGCAGTGCGGGCCCAGGCTAAAAGAAAGGTGCAGGATCAACCCAGAGCAAAGGTTGGTAGTTTTTTTACTAAACAAATCTGAGATGGAAAACCAACATTCTTCAATAATTAGGGATTAATAAGGCCTTATATTAGTATATATACAAGCATACATAGCTTAATAAAAAAAAAATCAAATTTCTCCTGATCTCCTTAAAAACTATGCTAGTATCTTGCTTATATGATTTTCTTCGCTACTGATGAAAAATGTTGTTGCTTATATGATTTTGCAGTCTGGTTATGTTCAATCTTTTGGAGTTCTTTTAAATGCACAGATTTTAGGTGATCAGACAGTGAGCGCACTTCAAAGAATTATGACTAATTAGCACGAGATTCTCATATAGTTATTTGCCAATAAATACACGAACTTTTAGCGTTTTCTTGTTTTTTTCCCCAACTTTTTTAGAATTCAAATACACGAACTTAGTGTTCTTTTGATTTTTCCCTTTTTTAGAATTCAAATACACGAACGATATGGCTTACCTTGACATAAACTATCCACGTGACTCTAATGTGTCAACATCCTATGCTGAGGATGAAACGACTTGTATTTGAATTTTTTAAAAAAGAGTACTAAGTTCGTGTATTTGGATTGGAATATGATTGAAATTTCTCATGTGGGAAAAATCAGAAGAGCATTAAGTTTGTGTATTTGGATTAAAAAAAAAGTTCATGGGAAAAAACAAAAAACGCTAAAAGTTTGTGTATTTATAGGCAAATAACCCTTTCTAAAATGTAGTAGAAGAGCTGCACATAGTTATATCTTAGCTTCCTTTATCATGCAGTTATGGTTTCTTTGAGGAATATTTGTTGCTTATTAATTCTGTGATCTTTTTTTTTTGGCAGCTGAGCAAGAAGTTGGAACAGATGAAAGCACCTAAGCAGAAGCAACTCCAGGCTGTGAAACCGAGTGCAGAGGGCCGTGGCATGGTGAAATATCTCTAATCTTGTTGTTCCGGCATGAACTAGGACAAAGCATCTATACCTGCTTTACTAGTTACATGTTTGGATTGATGGCTCTGAGACTTATGCTACTACAGTTTATTTGCAGTATTTTCAGTTTTTCCTTTGTCCCTTTGTGTCATGTTGTACTTGATTTGGATTCTCGATTAGAGTTTTTGTGATATCATTTTCTATTTTATTTTTATTTTCTACCCATTTTACATGTGTGTTTCACAGTAGTGACTTTAATATCATGTAGGTCTGAACATGGAATCGTGTGATAGTGTTAATAATACTGTTACATGACTACATGATTGAATCTTAAATTGTGCAACTGTTGCACCATTGCACGGTTAAGGGCATTATCGTAAATGTGACTGCTATTTGCATATTTTAATTAGGGTGGTCATCTATGAAATTGCCTGTTTTTAATATCATATTTGGATTTTACTTAATTTTTCACATGCCACGTATCAGGTGAAAATGATATCTAAAAATGGAAAATAAAAGAAAAATTACCAGTAACAACTTATATTCAAACATTACTTCATATACCTATACATTTTTATATAGACAGAAAAGGTCAATAATTTGTACATTCGAAGCAAAAATATAAATAATACTCCCTCCGTCATATTAAAACCGAAAAGGATGTTAAAAAAAAATGAGTAGCATCACATCAACCTTACTCGAAGGCGCCATTTTCACAGCCTTTATATCAGGATTCAAATGTATGCAAATGTTGAAATCACGCCACCTGAGGTGGCTGAATCGGCGGTTGGCGCACCGCATCCTGGCGAAGCCGACGACGTTGAGGTGGCCGATAATGCTCAGTTGCAAATCCTCTGGCACCGCCTCGAATCTGAGGAAGCGCGACAGTCCTTTTAGGTCACGAAAAGAAGACAATTCGTTCAACAAATCCTCGTCGTAACTATTTGGTAATAGCGGTGCTCTCGATTCTCTCTCTGAATCATCGCTATGGAAGAAAGCGACGTTTTTAGCGGCGTGGAGGACCAGGAAGACGACTCGTGGCCTAACTGTAATTGGCTAGCTTTAGGGCTTCGACGATGGCTATCCATCGCAGCATGGGCGTGGAGAAAGGTAGCTACGCCCTGGCGTCACCATCGAATGGTTATGAGAAGCTTGATGGCGGCAGCAGTGTCGCCGTCGAAATTTTCTCTTTCCTCCACCGATGTCATGCAAATGCTCTCTCTCTCCCTCTATGCTTACAAATGATCCTTTGATATTTATATGACTCGAGGGTCAAAATTGACTGGAGTTGATCTAGGTTTTGATTTATCTTATTTTTCCGCCTTATAGGATAAGATAGTGCCAATTTCTCATTATTATATATATATATATATAGGCGTAATCAAATGAGAACTCACATCTACCATGAGAACTAAGACCAAATCTAAACCGTTGATTTATAGGAATAGATGGT